>JABSTQ010000149.1:0-164249 GCA_013358835.2 Ixodes persulcatus | reverse complement strand
AACTATATATATCTATATATATATATATATATATATATATAACTTGTGATCTCAACAGAAAAGTCTGAAAAATTGTGCGTGTTTATGTTTTTGTGAATTGTAGCAGAGTTTATTTTTTCTGCCTGCCTGCTACCTATGTATCCGTTTTTACTCCAAAAACTATTGTCGCCCTACATATACTGAACATTTCAAAAACAGGCGTCCGAAAATAAATAAAAAAGAGCACCAACAAACATATCTAACTGTGCAGTGGAGTTTCTTTTTTACTACGACCTTTTTTAGTAAAAACGTTCTAGACAACCTCTGAAACCAGAGAAAAATTGTCTAAGATGTCTGCCCCGAAGCCAAGGTCAGCCGTTACAACTAGTCAAGCTTAAACCAGAGGCTTGTTTAACCGAAGGTTGTGTTGAGACATAATGCAAAACAAAATTTAGCGCTTGATAGTCTCACCTGAAAGTATTTAACAAAACCGAAACCTTTTCCTTGAAGAAACTTCTACAAGGACGCATAACACACTTGGAAACGGGCCCCGAACCATTCACTACGAAAACAAACAAAACGCTATACACATATGTCAATTCGGCTTAACACGCAGACATAATCCTAAACAAATTTGTAACCGTCAAAACTGCGCTTGAATGAATCAGTATATATACTTTGTTAAAAAATACAGATGGTTCAACAAGCGCAGCTGCAATGTAGATAACTTTCTGAATATTAGTTTCGCCGTTCGACTTTCAACACGTGTTCACGAGAGTAAAAAAAATAAAAGCAACGTGGACGTTGGATATTCAACAACCAGAGTAAAAGTACAATGAGAAGGAGGAAAAGACGCGAAGTCAGTAAAGTTTTCATTCCAATTAGAAAATAGTGAGTATCCATTGGACCGTCATCAATGAGAGCCCAGTACTCGTGTTTTCTCTCTGGAATGAAGAAGGGCATGGGAAATATTTCACAGTCGGGTTTTCTATTTTGAAACGGAGGGCCTTGTAAAAAAAGCCATAAAAATACCTTTTAGAATCAATATAGTTATTGGCGGCTTATTTGAGGTGTTATTTGTCATTAGCGTTGCCCTATAGACCCTTGAGAAAATCACGCATTAATAGATTGCCATAACAATGGCAAGTCTATCAATTTTTACAGTCTCTTGAAAGTGAGAGTATAGAATTTATAGATTAAGTCTATAACCGTTGTATATACTTGCCTGCCTGGTAGTGTTATTTGCACACGTCACTTTTCGGTATTATCAGAGCGACCGTAAGATAACTTACAACGGGGATGAGTTGAGCTATTTGGTTGTGATAAAATAGAAAAAAACACAATTAGGTAGAAAAAAAATTATACGCAACAGATTTAGTAGAAGAGCAGGACGATGTATTAAAATAGTTGGTAGTCCAGCGATTGCTTGTGTTTTCAGTTTCTCCTTCCTTCATTGTTCAGCTGGTTCAACCCGTTAGAGACCGTAAGATGGCGCAATTCATGAGAGGGTTTGTATAGAGCAAATTTACGCATTCAGAAGTCCGAGATACTTGCAGATAAAAAGACTTTTTGCGATAAAGTGTTTTTTTTTATGAGCGATTTTTTACTGATAATAGTGTCATTAAAAGCATAGTCAACGAGACCATGGTAATATAACTTTGAACAAAGACCAAGCACTTGTGGCACAGTGGTGTAAAAATGGCATAAGGGCCTAGTTGAAATAAAATGAAATCATTACTTTATCAGGATTCCACAAATCACACTTTTTCGTAGCATTTTTTAAAACGCCAGTAAGTTTGTTTATTGGAAAATTACAATAAACCCCATTAGTTCTATGACATTTGTAACACTGAGACATATTCTCGGTCACTGATAATCCTTCGCCTACTGCATCATTTAAGTTATTGAATCTTAACACTACAAAGGGGAAATTAAATAGTCATCTCAATCATAGGAAACACGTCTGCCACATACCCTGGCGCATGTAGTAACTTCTAACATCAAATATTTTAGACAGATGTATGCTGGATTACATTCATCTGGTCATCTCAGCGATTTAAGGAAAAAATGTGTTCAAGAAAAGGTACCTTAGAGTTATTTCAGTACACTTCATATAATTGCCCACAGGGGGATGCCCCAATCAGCGTATATAGAAATATTCCCCGGCGCAGATTATTACAGGCTCCTATTGCACCAGACAAATTGCTATCTGTAGCTGTGGCACAAAACACACCTTGATGCAAATTAACATTTTGCTATTTAAACATATCCACGTCGCAATGATTACTTCACCTGGTAATAAAGTCACTTTATAATTGTGGAATGTTTTCTTGTACCTGTACATATCAATTTCTCGTTTCGACCATTAACATTAGTC
The DNA here is from genome assembly GCA_013358835.2 of Ixodes persulcatus. Lineage (NCBI taxonomy): Eukaryota > Metazoa > Arthropoda > Arachnida > Ixodida > Ixodidae > Ixodes > Ixodes persulcatus. Next base: position 161,893 of record JABSTQ010000149.1, on the reverse strand, counting down.
GTGTCCAAGTGAATTGAATTGGAAAATAGAACACACCTGATCACTTTTCTTCTCTTGAAGAGAATAATATATTTCACAGTCTCCTACTTAAATCGCACTTACTATCACCTATAGCAACAGATCTTTCAGTGGGGCTATTACTTTATTTGTGGTTATTTGTGTATTTTTACTTTTATTCGTTTTGTTTACCAAACTTAAAAGGTGCGATGATGACAATGCAAAAAAAAACGGTGCTAATTAGGCATCTAATTCGAAGAGAAAAAAAATCCAGTAACATGATATAAAGGGAGCAAAATGAGTTACACACAATTTTCGCTCTTTAAAGCAAATAATGTATTTTTGATGGACACCTAAATGTTTTCCCGTCCTCTCGTTCGTTTGTTCGTACATTAGCTAGCTAAATTCAGCAGGAAAGTGACATCAAAATTCAAAGTTTCACATATACCTTGACACCGTCATGCTTTGTTACGTGACCACGGCAGGATACGTCTTAATATTGTCACGAATGACAAGTGATGAGGCGGCAAATAACTGAGTAAACTAAACGTTTAATCGGGCGAACTTGTGCCCAAACTAAAGAAGGAAACAAATGATAACAGTAGAGCGTACGGGCGTCGAAGTCGGCGAAAGAGCAGAGTCGAACGCTGGGGCGAAACTGACTGCGGCTCGCCACGCGGAGCCTCTTATGTACATGCGTGGGGTTCTCGAAGATTCGGCGTAGAAGGTTCTGCGTGTAGAACATTCCGACCTCGAACGAGCAACACGGTTCTCGATTTTACCAGAACTTCGTCAGAGTCAGAGTCAACAAAAATGCGTCCACGCGGCCAGGAATCGAACCCTAGCTTTCTGCGTGGAAGGCACGCGCGATAACTGTTAGGCCACGAGCGCGCTGCCTGCTTGGTCAGCTGCGCTCGCGGCATTACTCCCCCCTTTAAAAAGTGCACCGCCCCGATGCAACACAAAACAAAGCAAAGCAAATAAAAAGGACGGTAAACTAAAGAGTCATTTGGAACATCTTTTGGAACACATAAGGTCCACAGTCCTATCGCGCGTAGTACGGCTTCAGGCGCACGACGTGGACAACTTCAGGTCGTGGTGGGCGGCGTGATGATGTTCTTGATCCATCGGGCAGGACCTCGTAGTTCAGATCCCCGAGTCGACGAAGCACTTTGTAAGGTCCAAAGTAGTGCTTCACGAGTTTCTCGCTGAGACCACGACGGCGGATCGGTGTCCACACCCACACCCTGTCTCCGGGCTGGAAGTGGACGTCCCGACGGCGAAGGTTGTAGCGGCCAGTGTCGATACGTTGTTAAGCTTGAATCCGGAGTCGGGCGAGCTGACGGACTTCTTCTGCCCGTTGGGCAACCACCTTGGCGTCATCGCTTCCGTCGACAGCGGGTTCGTGGGGCAACATCGCGTCAAGCATTGTCGTCACTTTGCGACCATGAACCAGTTGAAAGGGTGTAACCCCGGTGGTCTCTTGCACGGCCGTGTTGTAGGCAAAGGTGACATACGGCAACACCTCGTCCCATGTCTTGTGCTCCACGTCGACGTACATGGAAATCATGTCGGCGATGGTCTTGTTGAGTCTTTCCGTCAGACCGTTGGTTTGCGGGTGGTACGCCGTGGTGCGGCGATGGCTGGTGTGGCTGAGACGAAGGACCTCTTGCGTCAGCTGGGCCAAGAACGAGGATACACGGTCTGAGATCAGGACTTCGGGAGCGCCGTGCCGGAGGACGATGGATTCAATGAAAAACTTGGCAACTTCCACAGCAGTTCCGGAAGGAAGGGCTTTCGTTTCGGCGTACCGCGTGAGATAATCTGTGGCGACGATGATCCAGCGATTTCCTGACGTCGACTGCGGAAAAGGGCAAAGTAGGTCCATTCCGATCTGCTGGAAGGGTGCTGTTGACGGAGGAATTGGCTGCAAGAGTCCGGCCGGCCTCGTCGGAGGTTTCTTGCGTCGCTGGCATTCATGGCATGATCGTGTGTATAGGTGGAAGGCTTTGGGGAGCTTGGGCCAGTAATACTTTTCATGAATTCGGGCCAGTGTCCGGCAGTAACCAAGGTGTCTGGACGTCGGGTCGTTGTGGCATGCTTGAAAGATCTCCTCCCGAAGGTCGGTCGGGATTACCAGCAACCTCGGTGAGTTGTTGTTCCCGAAGTTCTCTTTGTAGAGTACACCTTGCCGAATGGCGAAGGTTGGCAGTACTCGTGAGAAGACACGTGGCACGGTACTCCCGTCCCCTTCCAGGTGCTCTATTAGTGCGCGCAGTTCAGGATCGTCTCGTTGACGTAGGGCCATGTCGTCGTTGTTCACTGCGCCCAGAAAACACTCGTCGTCATCGTCGTCGCTGCTGCCGGAAGGTGTTTAGACGGGAGCTCTGGATAGGCAGTTGGCGTCGCTGTGCTTGCGGCCTGACTTGTAGACCACGGTCATGTTGAACTCTTGTAGTCTTAGACTTCATCGAGCGAGCCGTCCTGACGGGTCCTTGAGGTTCGCAAGCCAGCAGAGTGAGTGGTGGTCTGTGACTACGCGGAACGGGCTCCCGTATAAGTACGGACGAAACTTCGTGATTGCCCAGACGACCGCAAGGCATTCTTTCTCAGTCGTGGAGTAATTTCTCTCCGCCTTGGACAATGTCCGACTTGCGTAGGCGATGACTCGCTCGGTGCCTTCTTGTAACTTCTTGTACTTGAACCAGTACCGCGCCAAGTCCTGCGTTACTTGCGTCCGTGTGAATCTCGGTTTCCGAATCCTGGTCGAAATGTCCAAGAACAGGAGGAGTCTGCAGTCGTCGCTTCAGCTTGTCAAATGCCTGCTTCTGCTCCTTGGCCCATTTGAACTTCTCGGCGTCCTTCGTGAGGTTTGTGAGCGGTGCGGAAATTCTCGCGAAATCTCGAACGAAGCGCCGATAGTAGGTACATAGTCCAAGGAACCTTCGCACGGCCTTCTTGTGTCTTGGCGCTGGAAATCCTTCGATGGCGCGAGTCTTCTCTGGGTCTGGGCGAATGCCTTCGTTACTAGCCACGTGACCTAGGAACTTCAGTTCGTCATAGGCGAACCGACACTTTGACGGCTTGAGGGTGAGTCCGGTGGTCCGTATGGCTCGGAAAACAGCTCGGAGTCGTCGCAAGTGCTCGTCGAAGTCGCCGGAAAACACTACGACGTCGTCGAGGTAGACGAGACAGCTCTGCCACTTCAGTCCTGCCAATACGGTGCCCCATGACACGCTGGGAAGTTGCTGTCGCCGTGCATAGTCCGAAGGGCATCACCTTGAACTCGTACAGTCCATCCGGCGTGACGAAGGCTGTCTTCTCTCGGTCCCGTTCGTCGGCTTCGATCTGCCAGTAGCCGCTCTTCAGGTCCATCGATGAAAAGTATCGAGAGTGGCGCAGCCGGTCTAACGTGTCGTCGATGCGGGGGAGTGAATAGACGTCCTTTTTCGTCACTGCATTTAGCTTCCGGTAGCCCACGCAGAACCTAAGCGTTCCGTCCTTCTTCTTAACCAGTACGACAGGAGAGGCCCATGGACTGCTTGAAGGTTGGATTGTGTCGTCGTTCAGCATTTCTTGAACTTGCTCCTGAATCACCTGCCTTTCTTTAACGGTGACTCTGTATGGAGATCGATGCACAGGGGGCGCGTCGTTCTCGGTAACGATGCGGTGCTTCGCAACGGCGGTTCGACGCACCTTTGACGACGTCGAAAAGCAGTCGCGGTATTCGGCGAGGAGGTCAATCAGCTGACGTCGTTTCGGGCCCGGAAGCTTAGGGTCAATGTCGAGCTGCGCCGGCGACGTACTGTCTTGCTGAGGTGGCGAGGGTTCGTCAGTAACGACAGCGATCTCGGCGGAGTTTCGGAGTCCTTCGACGTGGCCAACGGCTGCACCTTTCGTGAGGTGTTGTGCTTCGTTTCGGAAGTTCGTCAAAAGGACCACAGTGCGGCCATCCTGAAGTTCAGCTACTCCTCTTGCGACGCCTATTCCTCTTTCTAGAAGCAACTGGAGGCTCCCCTCGAGCAGAACGTCGCCGCAGAAAGCTTCGGTGATCCCGACGGGCAAGAAAACACTTGACCGCGGCGGCAAGTTCACATGGCTTGCGAGGACTCGAACCGCGGATGACGTCGCTTTGGGTTCCTCTGGTGGTGGGCCAGGTTTTCGTAGGGTCAACCGGTTTGCTCCGAGGTCGATGACGGCGCCATACTCGCAGAAAAAGTCCATTCCGAGAATAACGTCCCTCGAGCGGTCTTGCAGAATGACGAATTTCACAGGGCACGTCTCACCATGGATCTCGACGCGAGCAGTGCATCTTCCGACTGGTGTAATGAGGTGTCCTCCGGCGGTTCGTATTTGAGCTTCATTCCACGGCGTCATGACTTTTCGAAGGCGGCGGGAGAGCCTCCCACTCAAAACGGAGTAGTCTGCTCCGGTGTCGACGAGTGCCGTCACGTCGTGGCCGCCGATGAGAACGTTGAGGTTATTCGGCACTGTTACAGAAACGTCGTTTCGGGGCGTTGCGGCGTTTGAGTGGGAGAGCTCCGACGATCTTGGAGGATCTTGGCATCGTTCGTCATCGGCAACGCCACCTCACGGCATTGCCGGGCCTAGTTTTCCCGACGGGAAGCGATGGGTGACAGGCTGTATCGGCGAGACCGGCAAAAGGGCGATGGCGAGCGTCGAGGAGATGGTGAACGGAACACCCGGCGGGGAGACGACTCACGAGATGAAGAGCGGCGGGGGTAGTCCTCGATGTCCCGAGGTCGCTCTCCAAGACGTGGTCGAGGGTCGTTGGGCGCAAAACCCTCGTAGGCCCAGCTGGCGGTAGGGGCATCGTCGGTAAATGTGGTCCGCTTCACTACAGTGGTAGCACATGGGGCGTTCATCGGCCGTCCTCCAAATGTCGGTCTTCCTGGCACCACGCTGCTTTGGGCGTGGAGCATACTGCGGCGCCGGTGCATCATGTCTGGGAGGTGGCTGGTAGTGTGCTGTGACGGGAGGTTCTCTCTTGGTGGCGTAGGTCAGGACCGGCGGTTCGGGAGCCACTGCGACGGTGACCTCTGGCAAGAGGGCCCGGTGTACCTCCTCACGAACAGCCTCGGCGATTGAAACAGCGGCGGGTCGTTCTGGAGATGGGAGCAACCGCTTCAGTTCTTCTCGAACCACATCCCGAATGACCTCCCGAAGGTTCTCGATGCCAACTTCGCCAAGGTCAGGGAGGGAAGATGGAAGGAATGAGGTGGCAGCTACGCCGGCGACTCTCTGATAATGACTCGCCCTGGCCGACAGCGCTCGTTCAATGTTAGTTGCCTCAGCAACAAATTCATCTACGGTCGTCGGTGGATTGCGAACGAGGCCGCCAAAAATCTCGCTTTTCACGCCTCTCATGAGGACGCGCAGCTTCTTGTATTCGGCGGCTCCAGGGTCGGCACGGGCGCACAGGCGCAGGACATCTTCAGTGAAGCTTGTCACGCTCTCGTTTAGACCTTGGCATCTTCTTTGAAGGATGTCCTCGGCTTGTTGACGTCGGTGTTGGTTTGTGAAGGTGCGCTTTAGCTCCTCCACGCATGTCTCCCACGTCGTGAGGGAAGCCTCGTGGTTCTCAAACCATTGTCTTGCCGTTTCCTCCATTGCAAAGTAAATGTTTTGGAGGCGCTGTTCTGCCGTCCACACGTTGTAGCGGGCCACACGTTCGTAGTTCTGCAGCCAGTCTTCTACGTCTTTGTAGATTTCACAGTGGAATGGTGTCGGCACATGGGGAACCACAGGCAGGAAGACGTAGGACGGTGCTGCTTAGGGGTTTTCCGTCGGCTGGGCCGTGGAGTTCATCGTCGGCTTTGGTAGCTTCTTTGTTTTGTCCAGTAGTGGTCCAAATTCAGGGCGTTGTCCTTGCAGACGCTGGCTTGCCCGAGGCCCTGCCTCTTCCACGAGTCGACGACTTGGAGTTGGACTTGCCGAACGGGTCCTCGGAGGGGTACGGTTGAGAAACATAGAGTGCGTACCCAGAACCTACACCAAAATGTCACGAATGACAAGTGATAAGGCGGCAAATAACTGAGTAAACTAAACGTTTAATCGGGCGAACTTGTGCCCAAAATAAAGAAGGAAACAAAAGATAACAGTAGAGCGTCGCGGGCGTCGAAGTCGGCGAAAGAGCAGAGTCGAACGCTGGGGCAAAACTGACTGCGGCTCGCCACACGGAGCCTCTTATGTACACTCGTGGGGTTCTCGAAGATTCGGCGTAGAAGGTTCTGCGTGTAGAACATTCCAACCTCGAACGAGCAACACGATTCTCGAATTTACCAGAACTTCGTCAGAGTCAGAGTCAACAAAAATGCGTCCACGCGGCCAGGAATCGAACCCTAGCTTTCTGCGTGGAAGAACGCGCGATAACCGTTAGGCCACGAACGTGCTGCCTGCTTGGTCAGTTGCGCTCGCGGCAATACAAAGTGACACTATGACTTGAAACTGTGACGTCAATTTTTCTGCTTAATTTAGTGGGAAAATGAATATAACACAACCTAACGTCTTGAAACGTTGGACACGCGGCAGTGTTGCGTCACGGTGTCAAGTCCTGGTGATTCGCGATGGCATTAGGACACGTGACGTTAATTTCTCCGCTGAATTCTGCGGGTAAATTAATTCACATTATGTTTGCCGATCTCTCAAAACTACTGTTTAATGTCCTCTAAGCAAATTGAAAGGATTGCTTCTTAAAAACTGTTTTCCACGCATTTTGAGGACCTCTAAAAAATAAGGTAGCTTTGATTTATGAGAAATTATGTTAATATTTGGTAAATGGTGATGTTTTGGTAAAAGCCTGTAAAATTGGCACCGATCTTTAGCTACAAAGTCCTATAATGCATAAAATCCTGTATGCAAAGAGCGATCGTTTTACTTCGTTTACTAGACAATAAACAGTTTAGTATAGTAAAAGTCTCTTGGCATCAATATATATATTTAAGCATAAATATCGTTAAGTCAGAATATACAACGCCAATTTTTCTGTTAGCTTAAACGGAGAAGATAAATTGGTGTATAGGTCACGTCACGTCCGGGCAATTTGTATCAATGTTCCCGCTCTATTTAGCGGGGAAATTAAATTGGTGTATATAGGTAACGTGATATCAATCCCTCTGCCAAATTCAGCGTCCGTTTTCCCGGTAAATGTGGTGGAAAAATTGTATTGATGTACATGTCAGGTGTGTTCATAATACGCTACGTCAATTTTTTCGACAATTCTAGAGTGGAAGCTTAATTGGTGTATAGGTCATGTGACGCCAGATCACTTGATATTCCATTCCCCGCGAAATTTAATGCGGAAACTAAATTTGCGTCTAGGTCTTGCGACATCAAACTCCCCGTTAAATTTAGAGGGAAATACAATGAACGCAGGACGGACAAATTGTTGAAAATGAGAGCTCCAATATCAAGCATTTTCATGATTTGGAATAATAATTTCACTTGATACGGATGGCTAAAAATTCAGGCTGGAAGAGCGGGGGGGGGGGGGGGGGAGGGGGCGGCGCGGCGTGTGCTAAGCAGTTTAATATTTTTTCGGAGTGGAGGAAAATATGAAAATAATGCCCAACTGATGCGGCGGCGGCGCACAGCTGTACACTGTCGGATCGCGTTCCTTCCCCTCAGAACAACGGAGAACTGCCCTAGGCGAACAGCGCCCTAGCCAGCTTCGTCTTGAACACACACGTTGGGTGATTCTTTAAGATTGCTAGAGACGGCAATACTTATACTAATATAGTTCCACATCAGACTAAACATTCATATGTATACTCAATGCCTGTAGTCAAAAGATCTTACCTAACTTTTTTTTTATAATCTTATTAAAGGCCGTCCTTGTATTAAGGTGCAACCCCACCCTTGGTTAGTGTGATTCTGAACCAATAGAGGCGGTGGGATCGTTTCCAGGCCAGTACATCAATGCGACAAATCATGTGTGGTTGCGCTTCAATACAGTGGGGTATTTTTTATATCCTAAATTTGACATCCCTGGTCCTTCGCTTGTTTTTCTCTGCACGAGAATTCTTGGGAACGCGCACGACTGCGCCAGTTCCCGTGCAAGGGGCCAGTTGCCTACGCTCCGAGCTCACGTCTCCAGCAAATGTGGGCAGAACAAAACGCGAAAATCGTCCTGAGCCAAATGGCGAGACACACGCACAATAAAACAACCGACGCGTTGAAAATTATAAGACTGCCTGTGCGCCGTTAGCACCCCGCGGGGACTTTGGAGCCCAATTACACATATTTCAATGTGATCAGATTTTTACGACTGGCCGGCCCTTTTGTCGTGCACGTGTTCGGGTCTTTGTGGATTTCCAAGAAAACGTGATGACGTGATAGACTTGGGTTTTCAAAATTTTAGCTTAAGGATTTAAATACCTCAAAAATCAAAACAAATTAACTATTTTTGGGCGGTCAGATGTCTTATTTAGGTAGTTTGGTGTTTATTTTGACCAAAACGGCGAGACTGGAAAACACAAAAACTGACACTCATGTTTAGATATTGAGTCTGGTAAACCCAAAATAGGACTTGTGCGGGACTCATAATAAAAAATGCCAAGGTTGAAAATCGACCTGCAGCAATAAATGATAAGAATTAATTTTAATACGAGCTCAATGATAAATTCAATGACTGGCCAGGGAAAGATTCTGGGCATGTGGATAGCTTTTGCAACGAGTTTAAGCAGTGTACCAATCTTAATTTGGTGATTTATGCGCGCAAGTAGTGGTGTGCAAAAATGAACAAGATACAAATGGAGTTTGACGACATGATGGCGCTTAAGACAAGCACAAAAGGGGAGACTAGACAACACGGAGCGCTACTTCAACTGTTTTATTTTTGAAAAAAGGGGGGAAACATAAATACACTCAAACCGCTTCACCTCAGCCAATCCCAGGCCTCACCGTCGCCCACAAAAACGCTATCTCCTTGTCTAACAAGTCAATGGAACAAGAAGTGAACACGAAGGTTGTTTTCTCGGCTCTGGAGAAGCTAGCCAGGTTGTGCAGATTAACGAACCCCTTTCGCGGAGGCCCCCTGTGCTGTGGCAAGAAACATAGGAACCCGTTTGTCCGCTGCGCAGAGGGAGTCGTGTACGAGATTCAGTTGTCATGCGGTAAAAAATACATCGGGCAAACAGGCAGATTCCTAAATGATAGGTTACGAGAGCACAATTTGAATGTTAATAGTCACCGTGACGGTCATCTTTCAGTTCATTGTCACGATTGTGGGTGCAAGCCCTTGTTCAGCAAGTGCGCGATTCTTTCCAGACACAAAGATAAAACGGTCAGAGAAATAATAGAAGCAGACTTGATAAAACAGTCTGGAGTACAATGTGTCAGCGTTGCCTCCATTGACTTGTTAGACAAGGAGATAGCGTTTTTGCGGGCGACGATGAGGCCTGGAATTGGCTGAGGTGAAGCGGTTTGAGTGTATTTATATTTCCCCCCTTTTTTTCAAAAATAAACAGTTGAAGTAGCGCTCCGTGTTGTCTAGTCTCCCCCTTTGTCCTTGTCTTAAGCGCCATCATGTCGTCAAATTCCCAATACCAACTAGCCCAACAATCTGCATTGATACAAATGGGTAGAGTTTGACGCTGTATAAAATGTAGTGTAAGCACGCACATGTTACGCTGATTAAGACTGAAACAGCTCTACATTTTACACTAGCCTTGAGCGTATCGAAGTTAAGGGAGCATCGAAAGCTAAAGCATGTTCACATATACTGCTCAAGCCGTTATGTTTGAATGTTCATAGCCCTTTATTACCTTCACATTTGGTGTAAGTTGTCTACTGATTGCTAGCAACAGAAACAAAGGAAGCATTCTAACTCCAGGTTGATAGAAATGCTCCACCTGCTGAAAGCTACCAAACATCTCGGCGCCGATTATCAGTATTCACTGCATGCCAACGGTCGCATGCTTAGAACGAGTTTTTCCCACGTGATTTGATGCCATCGAAATTGTTCTTGACAAACAATATTCTTCACTCATGCAAGTGGCCACATGTAAAGTTTAGAATATTTTGTATTGATTGTGGCACACATTGCAAGCTTCTTTTTTGTTTTACAATTTGCGAAATAGAATGCTTTGGGCTAAAGCCACTAAATGAGCTGCACTTGGAGTATCGGCACTCCGTCCGCCGACATTGTTATGGGCGCCCCCAATTTGGCTCGTATGCAAAGCAGACGCAACTGCCGATCCTCATGATTTAAAAGTGAGACTTCCTCAGCAGTAGATTCGGTGTCAGGGAGGTTATGTAATATCGCATTGCTCTGTCGCGGACTGTTTAAATATGTGTGAGGGTAAAAAAGCGTTTCCAGCGATTTCAGATAAAGCTTCAGATGACTGGCAACCATGATTTTAAGACAGAATATGGCCAAGTGTCGTTACTCTAAAGCGTAGCTTATTTAGTGGCACTACTCCGGGTTACCTTGGTCTCTAATAAATGTAGCACACCAAAGAGCAGGACCTGAATTGCAGAAGGAAACAAAACCAATAATGATAAACAAGTGTGTAATCACGTGCAAACTATTGGCTATGCACATATGCAGAAGGTAAGTTTTGTTTCACTAAATACATTACTAGCAAAGTATGTGGTTTTATCGTGCGAGCGAAGCGGAACATGCAAGCGCTAGCATGCTGCCCTGAACTACTTTTCTAGTGAACAAGAGCACCGTTCAAAGCATAGAGCTCGCTTTAATAGCTTTAGGTGCGCTCAAACATTTTAAAACACAATTATAATCATTTCTATTATTTCGTTTCTTTTATTAAGTGCGTCTATGTGTTTCTTTTTCTTTTGCGTTCACGTGCAATTTTCTTAGTTATATGATATTTTTTCAGAAGTCCCACAACTATAGTCTGTTTCATCATAAGAGCCGCATAATCAAAGATGTAGACAAAAAAAAGTACTTGGACACGCAAACACACATTACAAATACAATGTAACCGCGCATTCAAAATTAGTCGTTAGTTTTTAGAGAGCAGGAGTTTCGTAGGGCGACATTGTTACCCATAGTAGATTATAAAAACATTCAGTACAACGGTTAGCACGGTATCTTTAACGTGCATTACGCAGTATATCTGATACAGGATCGCACGACGGTAGGAAGCAGATGGGCGACAGAACCCAGCGTCCCTGCTAAAGCCCCTTGATAAAAGCGTTTTTTACAAATACTGCCAACCATTGTGGAAACGTGCAAGACACGTTAGACGAGCGGGTGCTCCGCCGCCATTCGCTTTCAAGGACCAGTCATTAAAGTGCTACGCCACCCTTTGCCTCCAAGGGCCACTCGAGACGCGGGCCTCATGCACTGGCACATGTGACGTTACTTGAATGACCAACGCAAACACATCGAGGGGCTTTAGTCCCTACAGGTTCTGCAGCGTGAGCTCCGTGCTTTGAACGGAGCTCGCGCTCGCGCATTTCTCTACCTGCTCTGATCTGCGGTGCCACGATACACGGGGTCAACGATCCCCCACCGCACTTGGTTTAGCCTAGGAAGCTAAACCAAATGAGCTACGCTTTGAGTATTGGCACTCTTTTCCCCGATATTGTTGTAATGCCGCCATCTTGGTGGTTAGTACAAATCAAACGCAACTGCCGATCGTCATGATTCAAAAGTGCGACTTCCTCAGCATTAGTTTCGGTGTTAAAAAGATTATGTTGCTTTGCTTTGTCGCAAACTGTTTAAACATTTGCGTAGGACGGAAAAGCGTTTCCTGTGATTTCATATATAGCTTTAGATAACTGACAACCATCATCTTAAGCACCAAGATGTGTATGAAGCGTAGCTTATTTAGTGGCTCTAGTTTAGCCCGACCGCACAGGCACAGAAAGAGAACGAACTGCTTAACCTCGCGCTCTTGGCGCTGCTTCAGTGGGTTCATCAGCCCGTAGCATTGGCTGCGCTCCGAACTAAGGCAAAGCAAAGCAAATATCCAGATCTTAGGGTTTCACAAGCTAAACCACCAAAAAGCACTTAACACGTCCCAATAAAAAAAAAAATGCCGGATTTCTTTTACTAACTGGAGATCTTTTGACTTGCAACCTAAATCTCAGATTGGCCTCCGTCAGATTGCGGGCACCTCGGTCAATATTTAAACCCGGAAAATACAGATTCATGGGCCAGCGCGTTGGCTCAGAGACACTGACACGTTTTAATATTTTGTGTTTTGTTTTAATATCATTGCCACCGAGGTGATTTTTGAAACAAAATATAGTCGAACCATTCCGACAAGCATAGTTTGATTCCGAAAATGATCATTGCAAGTGATAAAAACATTCAAATGTTTTCGCATACGTGGCGGAATCCCAAACTACGGAAACCCTACCATGACGCCCATTTAATTTGGATCGCGTCGGGAATGTGTAGTGACCACCTCGGTACCGACGCACTGTAGAACGCGCCAAAAAGCAGCTGTGGTGCTCTCGCAGCCTCGCGCTTGTTGTTCTGACCATAGAGTTATTACAATAAACGCTAGAGGCTCAGCTGGCGCTAGTGTCTACGGAACTTCCGGTTGCAAATTGAAGCAGACAGCATGCAGTCTACTTTTCCAGTCTTCCTGTGTATTTCTATGGGAAAAAGCGCGTGAATTGTGTCTCTTCGCCGGAAAATAACATGGATAACTTTTGTTATTTCGGTTGTAGCGGATAGTATGTACCTTTATTAATATTGTGAAAGTGTAATTGCTTGAGTTACAGCATTTTTTCTTTACCACTGAACGATGTTAAACTTCGTTATATTTCAGGCCCATACCTCTGTCCCATGGCAGGTATATAGAAACGAGCGACGATTCTAAGCAAAATAACGATCGAAAGGAATGTAGAGTGTGTTCAAAGTTCGCCAGCATTCCGCTGGTGCTTATATATTGCTAATATGCCCGTTCTGTCACAATATGAAAATGACCCCGTCGTGCATCTTTACGAGTGGTTAAAAAAACATTCGAAACGTAAAGGATAAAGTACGTGAACTACTAAAGGTGTGTTTTCTTATTATTTCCTTTGTCGGGCAGTTTTTATCGGGCACCTGTTCCCTGGCTTTTCCCTATTTGCAAAGATTTGGAGCGTGCGGGTGAGGATTTGAACCCAGAACAAGCATCTTCGCACATATTCATGAGCAGAAAGAATAAAGCAGTACTTATTTATTGCTAATCTGACTATATTACGTAACTTTCAATTTATTTGAATCGTCTGCAAGCACAAGGAGTTACTTATCCAGTGTTACTGCGTAGTTCTTGCCGTCTCTCTTGGTTTTCCACACGTCCTTCGTTCGTTTGGCACGTATATCCCCCATGCTGGAAAGCACCGACGCCGTGTTCGCGCTAATAGTGTCCGACAGTGCACATAAATACACGTACAAAGTGGTTTTAACACCGTTCTTCATGCCACGAATTTCAAATAAAAATGCTGTAACTGACCAATTATTTCGTCTGTGTGACTGAGAAATGTTCCAATGTGCCTAGTACCTGCAAATTATTCGTGATATTTACTCCTATAATCGAGCGAAGAGGGAAAATGCACTCGCTTTTTCCCATAGAAATGCATTACCGGAAGTCAATTTCTGACTGCTTGCTGTCTGCTTCAAAATGCAACAGCACACTAGCGCCACCTGAGCCTCTAGCGTTTATTGTAATATCTCTATGGTTCTGACATCTCTGTCTCGCTCACTGCGGCCACCCAGGCACCAGACACTGAGACATCTGGCGCTTTTTCTGCCTTTCACGTGGCGTTCCTAGTAGCACACGACGGCAAATGCACATTAAGCTATTCTTGAACACGTGTCGCCCTCTGTATTTTATTTTAAGAAACTGCATTTTGAAGTAATTGAATGGGAAACGTTTGAGGTCTAATAACATTTTTATCGCGTAATATATCAAAATGGAAGTTCTGAAAAATGTAATATCGAAATATGCTCTCTAATTTGATGTCTCGTAATTTTGATTAGTGACGTGATTTGGTTTTTATAGCACCGTAAAATAATACCATTTTAAATTTTTTTTTTATTTCAAAATATAAATTATCTGTACAGTTTGTTGCTTACTTTTTTAATTTATTATATCCAAACGAACGCTCACGTAAAATATCGTGGACGATGGGACGTTATAATGCGAGAAATAATTTGTTTTTCAATATTAAAGACTGTGGTTTATTAAAAGCTGAATAATTAACTAACAATTAAAAATAATCGTGCTATCGAGACATTAAAGTATTGTTGAAAAACAGCTCTTGAATTGGACATTAACTTTATAATCGTAGGAAACATAAAAAAAAAGTTATAAACCGTCAAAAAAGCACCAAAACGTCATGCATGGTGGGGTTGCACCTTAAGTATTTTAATGAATAATTCTTCTGAGACAATCTTGCAATACGCGTATATATCGTAGCGGTGCGGCTGAGTCACGTGCCAGAACCCGCTGAAGACAACGATATTACGCACGCAGACGGCACGGGGCCGACTCACAATCTGTTTTAGTCTGGCGATGGACAACACCTAGTTAATAAAACTCTGTAACATTCGTGTCAGAAGTAGTATTTCTGGCATGGCACCTAATGATACCCGGAAAGCCTCCTGTCGGGAAGAAAGTCATCTGCAATATGGTCAGCACCGACGTCTAACCGAGCCGTGGAATCGCGGCTATACCACCTGAAGCAGCAGATCTTCATGCCTGACCTCCCGAACAGACAAGTTAAATCTTCGCCGTGACTCTCAAAACTTTTTATGAGTTTTAAATGAACATATTGCGTTGACCAATGGCCACATCAGCATCCCAGATCCTCAAGCCATCAAAGCTCGAAAGTGCGCGATGGACTTACTTTTTTTTGACCGTCGTTGTGGCGATTCAGTGGATGAGGTCATGAGAAGCAATATTCATAAAACGTTATATCTTCTCCTAGGTCTCCGCCTTACCGGAGAATTTCATTTTCGGCGTTTGTTTTCAAAATACGCAAATATACCGTGACGTTTTGCGCAGATACGATGTGTGCAGGCATCAAATTTTTTATCAGAAATATCACCAAGGGTGACACAAACAAAGGCTACTGTAGGTCAGGTGACAATACTCATCGCATTAACAGCAAAAAGCACCGATGTGCTGAATTTTAGTGTAGCAGGGGAACTGTGACTTTGGCATGAAATGTGTGAGCGTGCGAAAGAGCATCGGCAGTAACATGTGAAAAAAGACTTGTTATCTTTATTCACACGTGTCAAGGTTCTTTAGCAGAAATAACCATCCTAGAAAGAAACATCTCAAACAAAATCAGAGGGAAAATAGTGTAGAGGTGAGGCTGAGACGCGTGCCAGAACCCACTGAGGACAGCGACGATGCGCCCGCAGGCGGCATCACAATCTTTTCTAATCTGGCAATGGACAACACCTAGTAAATTAAACTCCGTGACAATAGTATGCCAAATTTTCAATTAGAAATCATTCGTGTTTTTAGAACTACTCACCAGTTTTAGAAGTTCCATATGCGCCCATTGATGTCCACGACACATGAAGCTCCAAACTTCCATTGCTGAAGCGAGTGTGACGAAGGATCATGAGATCCCGAACACGTTGAGGCTCGAAGTCTGTCTGGTTTATGTCGTTGTCCAATTTGAAGCTTCCACCATAGCTGACCAAGTCAGATACGCTGTCATCTTTGAGCAAAGGCGTTGCAAGTTAACTTAGTTTAATAGTAATAAAACTGCACTCAGCGGGGTCACTTCTATCGTGCTAATCCCTCAACCGTGAGGAAGGCGGGACGGACAAACACAAATCTCTAAAGACAGCTGTCGTTTTATTGCACAAGGCATGTCCACGACCAGACGAAGAACATGCCGGAAGTTAACATCCTTTAACTAAAAACAATTGGCTGCGATTGCAGATTCCTCTTTGTTTATCCCGCCTTCCCCTCGCCCGGGGTTAACTCTGTCCATCTTCAACCAACACACTTGCACTCTTGCGTTAGTTTTATGGTTTCGCATGGTGTGCTCCAAATCCATCAACTCTCAAAATTGCACATTTTAATGCCAAATGCCTAATATACTTGGTCGAACGCTGTGTTCGCTTCGATTATAACATAGCTTTGCATACGAAGTTGACATTACGTACTCGAGCTTGAATTTCGTTTTTCAATCTGTTTTAATTTAGCCACGAAAATCTCATTTATCACTGTCAGTCGAAACAACTTAAACCTCGCACAACATCAGTTAGTAATGCAAAAATAAAGTAGCCCCTTTCAAGCACGCACTCTAATACGGAAGCTTGGCGCTTGCGTAATTCGCTAATATGGTGGCGTCGTTGTTGTTTCCGTGCCGCCGTCTGCCCATGTAGGTAATTGCGTCAGGGAGACGCCAAGTTTGGCCCAAGTTTGGCAATTCCAGGGGCGTAGCTTGGGCCTAATAACATTTTGCTCCGAGATGTTAGTGGCAGAGTACTTCGGCTTTTCGATAGCTTGACTTTGGTATGCTATATTAATGCGAAAGTGCCATGCTTATGCCAGAGGTGCAACGAATCAGCCAAGCAACCAGCGATGATGCCCAATGCTGGCATTTGTTTTGAAATTTTGGCCAAACTTTGCCACATAAAAACCAAACCACCAAAAATGTAGCCTAACTATGGTACTTCTTTGGAGATCTAGGCACAAATGTGCCAAATGACACCCAAGCAGCCAGTCAGTGAAGCTTAACTTTGGCACTTGTTTGGCAATTTAGGGCCATTATACCCCGATTTAGACAAAAGAAGGCCAAGTTTTGTTTTATCTTAACTTCTTAATGATTGTCAAGACCCTTGATTCCCTGACAAAACCAAACTTTCGCAAAAAGAGCTTTGCTACCTACGTGAACACGATTCTAAGGCCTTTTGGGTCAACAAGACGGAACATTTTTCTTGTTTGACATATTGAAGTGGTAAAAAAGGGCGCAAAAGACGGAAGAGACGTAGAAATGCACATCCACAGGGCTGACCTACAACAGATATACTGCTTCTGCGCAATGCAGCAAGTAAAAATGGTGCTAGACAGGGTATACTCAAAGAGAAATAAACCGATAACATAACTCCTCCACTATGTTATCACATGCCTGCACAAACTTGCCTAACTTCTTGATTAATTCAACATCGCCACCCACCATTGCTCCCGATGGGCGCTTACACAGATAACCGCGTCCTAGCTAGCAGCAAAAAAGCCACGTTAATATTTCTGACAGTCTTTGTTCTGTACTGTGCTAAAATATTGATTTCTAGATGTGTAGGCGTGTGCCAGCATGATGGGGGAAATTTGTGTTATCGTTTCTCTTCTTTTTTTTCTATTATATTTTTGTCTAACCTGTAAACCTCTATCAGATTTAGTTGATTTATCGCACAGAAATAAAATTTCTGTTGTAAAGTGTCTACTTTAAGGAGAAAACGTACGCGTCAAAATTCACGCGGAAAAAATCTAGGACAATGCGTCGTGCGCCGCGTATTCGTTCACCACTGACCCCCTTAGACAAACAAGCTGCAACAAACAGCGCGACTGTCAGTGTTGCCAAGAGAGAAAGTGAATATCCACTAAAAGCCTTTGTTTAAACGCGTCATATTCGTAAAAAGCGCAAAACAACTTTGGCGAAACAAGCAAGTAATTTATAATAATGTACATTTGAGTCTTCATAAGCATTAAAGTGTTTGTTGGAAAACAGATTGTCCAGATACGGGGGGGGGGGGGGGGCATGCTTGGTCTGTAACACTGTGCATCGAAGTCAGTCGGAAGCGGGAATATATGTGCGCAGCATCAACCGGGGCGTCACGCGTGACACTCCAGTGATGCCACCTCTGTACGTCATGCATGTCCGTCGTGAGGGCCACGCGATCTACCCTCTCTTCGTGTTTTGTTGGACGGCGTTATTTGGGTTTTTCGATCGTCAAGCTGATCCCTCCGCGATTGGGTAGGCTCGGCCGCAACGAAGCACCATTTAGGGGTGGGACAAGTTTGTTAACATCTTTGTGACGAGCCTTCGCGCACTGCCGGCGTCAACGCATGGGGGTTAACGCGCGCATTCGTTATATCCGAAAAAATTGCGTGACGCCGAGAAATGACGCCAATGGACCATCGCGTGACCCCCGTATGAAAATGAGGAAATGGTAACTCCTGTGGGAAGCTAAACCGTGTACTAATTGGCCAGTGTTCATCGCCATGCGTAAGCTGCTTCCGGTAGCAGCGCTCGTCTGGCGTACAATATCTACCTTCGCAAGATATGTGGCAAAAGGCCAGTTTTTTTACGCCGCGGTAATGGCGCATTCACACTGGCGGTTGAGATGCGTTTGCAAAGCGGTTGCGAATGCGGTTCGCGAGCTACCCCCTTCAGACACACCGAGACGCGGTTGGCAGTTTCTCGGCGATCACTCGTGATCTTTTGTGACTTGCATTTGGTAACCCTGCTTTGCAATCCAAAGTCTATTTTAATCCACGATCCAAAGCCAAAATGTAGCTATTTTGGCACTGCGAAGATTTTTCTTCACGCTGTTTGCATGCTTTACGAGTTTCGGGTAGCGATAGAAGAAACATTGTACCGCAAAACCCGCCTGCAATTGCCTCGACTTCGTGCCCTTGCAAAGCCCAGCCAGGCGTATGCGCGCCTTGGTGACTCAGAGCACGGTTCCCCCGACCGTTTCCTTCCCGCATGAGTAGCTGACTTAGATGTCTGGATAAAAAGTAAGTTTTTCCCCGCATTGTTCGCTCTTCTTATTTTCGTAGTTGTAAGTGGCACTGGAGGATTGTGGTGCCGAGGAATGTGTTCAGTTCTAAGCTCTCGTGGCTTTGTTGGTGGCAGATTCTCCTCTTGTGACTCACACGTCGATCGAGTTTACTGTTTTGTTTGACATTAAAGCTCAAATAAACAACGTTTGTATTTCGTCTGCATCGTCTGGTAGGTACATTGTATTTCTTGAGTAAGTTCTTTTTATTCCTTTTGGTAGTAGTATACGTTACAGATCGAGCTAGCGCAGGTACCTTGCCAGCTCCGCGGTAGCCTGTTTGATACGCGATTTGAATCACGACGTCTCTATCGGTCTTCCTGGTGGTCATACATGATGCTGATAGCTTTTAGAAATTCGCGCGTCTGCCTCAGTGGTTACAAAAGCTGCCATATTGGTCGATCAGGGGCGGATTCCAATCTTGTACAGGCAAAGACTAACAAGAGAGAAAGTGACGGGCTTTGGCACCCCAGAAATCAAATAAAATCTTACCCGAACCAAAAAAACCGGAGCGAAGCCCGTTAAGATTACAGGTTAATTATTTTCGCGGCGGAAACACATGATGGACGTTTCTTCGTTGATTTGTCTGCTTCAACGCTAAGGCTTCAGCGCGTTGGACACCTCACAAGCGACAGATGCCATCTTGTTTCGAACACCACCGACGTCACGTCAGCGTCGCGTTGCGATTGGTTGCCGCTTCGCAGTTCGCGTAAGCGGTAGAGAGAAATTAATCCTGAAGCTGTTGGCAAAAACGTGCCCCAAGCGCTTGATCCCAGCCACTTTACGGTTGAGAACGCGAGGATCCGCTTTGCGGTTGTGGATTCGCTTCCAGTGTGAACGCGCCCTAAGAGCGTAAGTCAAGGAGAAGTTCCTGGGTGATTCGTCACATAATCGCTCCATGGAGTTACTTCAGCGCTTTGCGTGTGCAACTCTTCTACTTGTTCTCCGTCTTTTGTGCTGTTATTTTTTTCTCACTTCAATAAGTTTTCAATGTTATTTTTGCTTCCCCTCTCAATTCCGCTCCCGTGTATATTCCGTACTCCATCTACCACCGGCCTGCCAACGCGTTATAACTTAACTTCGCAATCTCGAACTCGCTAAGCACTTTTCGAAGTCTAATCATAGGGCGTAAAAGTTCCTCTGATCAGATAGTCGCGCACATGTGCCGGCACAACAAACTGTCCACTACAGTCAACACTTCTATGCACCCTTCCAATGTTGACAATTTCACATACCAGCGTGTGATCTGCGCCGCTCAGCACGCGCTTGTTCGTCATTACGTAAAGCGAACGAATCACGTGCCTTACGCACGAACGCTTAAAACAAAACTGGCCCGAAGCCCTTTTTTGAAAATACCAATACGCCGTAAAGTGAGGGAGACGAGTAGACCAGCTGAAGAAAGGAAAGAGGAAAACAGGAGAAAAGAAAGGCGAACCGACCGCTGGACTACTAACTGTTTTATTATATCTTCCTCTTTTCTATTTATTTATATACATTCCCCCTTTTGAATCTGCTTTCTTTTTCCAATTGCTCTTATTTTTGCTTCTGGCTTTTTATAGACTTCCCAAAAAGGGTGTCTTGTAGAATTGTTTTTCTTCGGCTTGCAAGGTGATTGAAAGGATGCTCAAGCATTAGTCATCTTCTTGGTCTATAGCAAGAGCCTCTTACACCTCTCTTGCAACCTGGTGTTTATGGTGTCCAATTATGTGAACATGGTCGAGCTATGCTTTACACAGGTATGTCCGACAATGGGCGGCTAAATGTCCTGGGCCCGGGAGGTTCCTAAGTTTTGCTGCATGTTCGCCTGCTCAGTCGTTAATACATCGACCGGTCTGTCTTATATAGCAGCGCACAATCGTTAGCCGTATGTTATGGATAACTTTCTTTTCACTTGGAGCGTATTGTGTTCTGTGGCTTGTGTTGCACTTTTTTTGTGTGTTGATTAGTGCGTGATTAATTTTTCATAACAATGAATAAGACTTATTAGGCGCCGAGCAGAGGACTTGCACGTTTTGCCGGTTCGCTATATCTTTAGTTTATGGGTGACCCCGTGAATATATATGATCACGGCAGAGGCCCAGGTAGCACGCCAGAGGAATGCCCAACTTGGGCAAAGGTCTGGCAAACATAAGGGCCCAACTTTGGCGCAGTTAGGTTTTTGCACCCTGGCACTCATCAGTGCCAAAGTACGGTGCCTAACTATAGCCTTAGTTGGGCGATCCTAGGGCATGCCAAAGTTTGGCTCTTCTCTGGTACGCCAGAGGAGTGCCAAAGTTGGTGCCATACTTGAGCCATAACTGCCATAGTAAATCCTAATCTGGGAATTCAGGGCATGCCAAGTCTTTGCGTTTCTCTGGTCCGCCAGAGGAGCGCCAAAGTTGGTGCCATACTTGAGCCATAACTGCCATAGTAAATCCTAATCTTGGAATTCGGGGCATGCCAAGGTTTGGCGTTTCTCTGGTCCGCCAGAGGAGCGCCAAAGTTGGTGCCATACTTCAGCCATAACTGCCAGAGCAACGCCAAATTTCGGTATTTGGGACGTGCCAAAGTTTGGCTTTTCTCTGGTTTTGGCCCAAAGATGCCAGATGAGAGCCGAACTATCAAAAAATGAAGCCTAACTTTGGCACTTGTTTGGCGATTTCTCCCCAAAAATGCCAGATCTCAGCCGAACTACAAGGAAGTAAGCCTAACTCTGGCACATCTGTGGCAATTTTGGCCCAAAGGTGCCAGATGACTGCCGAACTATAGGAAAGTGAAGCCTAACTTTGGCACTTGTTTGGCGATTTTGGCCCTAAGATGCCAGATGTCAGCCGAACTACAAACCACTAAGCCTAACTCTGGCACATCTGTGGCGATTTTGGCCCAAAAGTGCCAGATGACAGCCGAACTATCAAAACGTGAAGCCTAACTTTGGCATTTGTTTGGCAAGTTTGGCCCAAAATTGCCAAATATCAGCCTAACTACCGGGCAGTAAGCCTAACTCTGGCGTTTGTTAGGCGATTTAGGCCCAAATATGCCAGATGACAGCCGAACTACCAGGCAGTGAAGCTTAAATGTGGCACTTGTGTGGCGAATTAGGGCCAAAATACCCAGACTCTTGCCAAGGAAGGCCGGGTTTGGCTCTACTTTGGCTTTTTCGGGCTTTTTAATGCCCTAAACTCCCAGACAAAAACCAAATTTTGGCCCAGAACTGGGTGCTTCCTGGGGGGTGGTCTGGGTTTCTTGTTCGTTGACTCTTAACATTATTCCTCTTGATGGTGTGGCATATTTGTTTCTCAAATGGAGGCCATAATGGGTTTTGGATATATACATTCCCATTTCTCTTGTTTTCTGTGTCGTTGCGAAGTCAAGAAATTTGAGTGTCAAGGCTTTCTGGACTTGATGTGGGCATGATTTCGTTAGGCTTGCCGTGAGAGCTGCGATGGCCACAGCTTGCTTCACGTTCTTTGAATGTTCCGATTCATAAGGGAGAAACGCCTTCCCCAATCGTGCTTGATATCTCCAACATACATGCCCTGTTTGGAATGTCAAAGCTAAATTCAGAAGCCGAAGGGAATTGCCCACAGAAGTCTCATAGGTGAAGGTTATACCCATGCAGCTTTGTTGGAGCTCTGTTACGGTGGTGTTGAGGCATCCTTCTTCTTGTTAGTTCCACTCGAGATTATTATAACCAACTAGCTCATCTCATTCCCGTTGTGATTAGACGTGAGTGCCCGGGGACCTCAGAACGCCGATGTCGGTTAGAACTATTTGTAGGTAGACCTAAAGCTGGCTGGTTTTGTCTTCACTGCACTCGTCGAACGCGTTAGAACGCGAAACTCAAGCGTCTGGCGTTTGGCTCTTGCATTCGATCGCGTTCGACGCGCGCAGCGGAGACAAAGGCAGCTAGCTTTAGGTCTACCCACTAATCATTCCAACCAGATCTCGGCGTTCTGATGTCCCCGCGCTCTCTTGCCTACTCATTTCCCTCACTTTTTAAGTGCTTACGCGTAAAAATCGAGGGAGATGACGAAACGTGTGCGTGCAACGACGACAAAACACCGAGCCCTGGTCTCAATTATTAGTTTGGAGAAGCAAAGCTAGCTGCCTTCGTCTCTCCTCACTCTGCGAACGCGTTCGAGGGTGTTCGTCATATCCGATGAGAAAGGGAGGGGATGGAAGAGACGTGAGCGCGCGGGAACGTCAGAACGCCGAGCACCGGTTGGAATAATCAGTGGGCAGACCCATAGCTAGCTGTGTCTCCACAGAACTCGTCGAACGCGTTAGAACGCGGAACGCCGGCGTTCTGCGTTTGGTTTCGCATTCGAACGCGTTCGACGAGTGAAGTGAAGACAAAAGAAGCGTTTGTCTGCCCTCGTCGAACGCGACAAAAGGCGGAACGCCGTTGTCTGGCGTTTGACTCTCGCATTCCAAAGCGTCCAAAGGCAAAAAAGAAAAGTGCCGGAGGATGCTAAACTAAGGTTATTGCGACCGAGAGCAGTCTCGTTCGCACTGCTGGAACTGGTGGCTCAAGGAATTCAGCGATTCGAGCATGAGGGTATCCTGAGTCTAGTACGCACATCGAAACAGGCAGCACCATTGGTTCCGGGGTAGAAGAAAGATAGAAAAATTTGATATGGGGATTTTAAGATGACTGTTACCCATGCTGCGAACATCAAGACGTATCCAGTGCAATTGGTGGAATAGGTCCGAACGAAGCTGGCGGGAAGCAAGACGTCTTCAAAATTGAATTTCCGGGACGCCTCCCAACCAGAGCCGGCTCTGCTCCCAACAAGTGGAGCTGGACGAGGCTTCGAAAACGTACGTGACCACCAACACCCAGCGTAGGCGTTTTCAGTACAATCTTCTTCCGTTTTGAATGGCGTTGGAACCCGCGATTTTTTAAGGCGAAATGGACAACCTTCCACGGGGATGCCATCAAGTCGTTATTCGGACTATATTTTGGTTACGGGAGTTACGAAAGAAGACCATCGCCACAACTTGAAGAAAATTATGCGCCGACTGTGCGTCGCTGAGTTGAAGCTCAAGCTGCAGAAGTGCATTTGGGGGTGTCAAGTGTGAAGTATTTGGACTATGCAATTGGCAAGGACGGGTTGCACCCTGTACCCGAGAGGGTCGAAACCATTGTTCGGACACCCGTGAGCGGCAGAATTATTATGGGCTGTTTAAGTGTTACTGACGGTTTATACCGCGTTTGTCATCAGTTTTGCACCCTTTGCATCTATAGCTCAAAAAGGAAGCACTGTGGCATTGGGAAGCGGAGCAAAAGGGCAGCAGGGGAAGGAAGCAAAAGGCTGCTTACATCAGCTTAAGTGTTGGTTTATTATGATGCCAAATTGCCTTTATTGTTAAGCTGCGAGGCCTCGCCATGTGGCATTAGAGCAGTAGTGGTGCACTGAGTGGGGTCTGGAGCAGAGCGACCTGTGGCATTTGCGTCACTTCGGTTAATATCAGCCGAGACGAACTATAGTCAGTTGGAGAAAGGGGCTTTAGCAGGTATTTTTGGAATGCTGAAGTCTCACCAGTTTTTTGCGGGTCAGGAAGTGGAGAGGTTTACGGACCACAAGCCGTTGTAGGGTCTGATCGGACAGGACCGTCGAATTCCTCTGCAACCTCGTCTCGAGTGCTGCGATTGGCATTGACACTGAGTGGCGAAATATACGAGTTGTTCTACAGGCCAGGAGCCAGCTTGTGCAATGCAGATGCATTGAGTCGGCCGACACTTTCGTTCCCACTGGTGGAGGAGGCAAGAGTCCAGGATGTTTTATGTTGGAGGGAGCCTATCCAAGTGTCCTGTCGGCGGCAGTCGTAAAGGCGGCGACGGGAGTCATCTGCCACCACGGTGCCGCGACAACACCAGCTGGCTCGGAGGTGTCAGGCGTGGTAAGCGAGCTCCGCCAGTCAGACCTTGTGCTGCTCGAGGCAGACAAGGAGGGTCGATTCGTGGTAATCGATTGGGGCGACTTCTCCAAGAAAGTGGACGCGGCCCTGAAAAAGAACTTTGTTCCCCTCAAGAAGCGTCCGTCGGGGGCCCTCCGCTCTGAGGCAAAGTCTCTCTGCTCCTCTTTAAACCTCCCCTCCCTAAAAAAATTGATCTCTTCTCCCTCCAAACAGTATCTGACTATCTTCTTCTCGGCGAAGACGCACAAGCCAGACATTCCCCTTCGAAGCATCGTCTCCGAGAGGGGATGCTGGCAGAAGCCGCTCGCCCTCTACCTTCAAAGGCATCTCTCCTCTATTGATCTTCCCCACCCCTACCGCGTGAGAGACTCTCTTGAGGTGATTGATTTCCTTAGAACGAAGCATGCCGATCATGACCTCAACCTGTTCTCTCTGGACATTGAGGACATGTACTACAACCTCGACCTCAAAATTCTTCTAAACTCTGTGTCTGAGGCGATTGAGATGCATGGGGTGACGAGGTTTCAGAACGCGTCCGGAATACCCACCGGGGGCTTTCTCGACCTACTCCGGCTCTACCTGAGATCCTCCCTCGTCGAGTACGAGGGGGAGATCTTCATCCAGAGGTCGGGGGTGTGCATTGGCTCCTGCCTCGCACCGATCCTTAGTGAGATCTTTCTCTTCTGCGTGGATCGTGCGGTGCGGGAGGATCTTGCTCGCTCCGGTCCTGGATGCAGGATATTCAGGTTCGTGGACGATTACCTCGTCATTCACCCGTCATCCACCTCGGACGTCTCTGTCCTGCATGCCTTCGCTGCCAACGCTAAGGGTCTCTCCTTCACAAAAGAAAATCCTAGCCAGGAGGGGCTCCAATTTCTGGATCTCCGCCTCGCCCCTTCCTCCCACGGCCTATGCTGGTCCTTTCAACAGCGCTCTCAAAAACCTGTCCTTCCTTTCACTAACCATCATTCGAAAACAGTAAAATCCGGCATCGTCAAATCTCATCTCTCCTCCTCCTGTAAAAAGGCCTGTCCCCACCTTACCAAGGAGAGTCTCTCGCGCCAAACGGCTAGGCTTCAGGGGGCAGGCTACCCCGCGGATCTGATTGAAAACAACATCAAAAAGTTGATCGTGCAGTCCGGGAGCCGCCCCCGCAATTCTCCACCCAGATCTTTCTCCTCCCGCCCTGCATGCATTCCCTACGTGCACAACACATCCCATCGTTTGAGTGCGCTTGCACGCAAATTCGACACCAGGGTTCTTTTCACCTGCAAATTCAAATTGGGCGGAATGTGCAAGCGCGTCAACAATCCGGAACCTCCGCCCTCCTGCACTAAAAAACACGCCCAGTGCTTCCGCCCCCCGCGCGAGAGAAAGTGTACACGATCCCTCTTTCGTGCGGAGCGGAGTACATCGGTCAAACGGGCCGATGTATCAACGACCGTCTCCGTGAACACGCGAGGGAGATCACGAGCCCGCCCGAGGATTCCGTGCATCCGGTGGTTGTCCACGCAAGAAACTGCCCCTCTTGTACACCCCATTTCACCCAAACAAAAATCATAGGGGGACACCAATCTCGATTCGGAAGAGAAATAATAGAATCTGTAAAAATCAAGTCGGCGACAACAAACCTCTCCAGCCCATCCCTTTCACTATCGAAGAGAGAGATTCGCTTCCTGCGAGGCTGGGGAGTCCCCCAGCTCCCGCGCCACTAGAGCTTAAAGGTTTGAAAACCAAAAACAACCCCGGAAAGCCGCTTTTTGTTCTTACTTCTTCTCGCCTTCTCTTCTCGCTTGACCCTCTGGTCCGTCTTGCGTCTTCCCCAAGGAATTCCGATGAGCCCCCCCCCCCCCCTTTCCCCGCTCTCCGCCGCGCCCCCGACGGCACGAAGCGACGCGAGGTGTCATCCACGAGAGAGGCAACACGGACCAGACTCTCGACCGCCCGCTGTGTTCGCCCCCATAGCGGTCTCCCTGTGTTTCTTACATCTCCCCTCATCCCCCTCCCCCTTTCCCCATCGCCTCCCCAAGTCGAGCTCTGAGCGGCTAACCGCCCCAGTAAATCTGTCGTTGCAAGTCGAAAGCTGTGTCGTCTGTTTCGTCCCCTTGTGTGTTTCTTTCGTTTTAAGTCAATGTATATCACCAACACGCGCAAGTCTTGAGATTCGATGTTCGCTATATTGCGTGATGCCTTGTGCTCTGGTGGTCACCCGCCACCTGGAGCTGAATGGAGACCCTTTGTGAACCGTTTAGAAGGCTTCTCTGATTTGAAGGGCTGTGTGCTGCAGGGAAGTCTTGTGGTTGTGCCAGCATTGCTGCGGACGCGGCAGTTTTGGACCTGCTGCACGGGAGCTACATAGGGGTTGAGAAGATGAAGCTGGTGGGCCAAAGTCATGTATGGGGACCAGTCATTCATGAGGTGATCGTAACGAGGGTGGGCACGTGCGTGGTATACCAGGTACATGGCAAGGCTCCGAGGGCTGTGCAGCAAACAGCGTGGCCGTTTCTTGAGCGGCCTTGTTCTCGGCTTCATGTGGTGTTTGGGGGTTCATTTCAAGGGATATACTTTTTGGTACTGATAGACGCTTACTCTAAGTGGGCGGAGTTCGTCTGTGAGCCGTCCCCTTCAGCAGAGGCTGCTGTTTTGTGTATGCGATCGTTTTTTGCAATCTATGGACTGCCAGATGTGGTTGTGATTGACGACGGTCCTGCATTCACAAGCCTTTTGTACAAGACGTTTCTGGCTCATAATGGAGTGCGGCAGACTCTGGTTTCTTCATATGGTCACGAATGACAAATGATGAGGCGAGAATAACTAAAGAAACTAAACGTTTAATGAGGCGAACTTGTGCCAACCAAAAATAAGTAAAGAACGAAAGAGCGCCGAGACAGCAGAAAAGCAGGCGGCGATTCGGCGGCGCAACAGAGCGCGAGAGAGACTGACTCGACAAGGTCGCCGGTAGCTGCTTATCTACCGTGCGTCACTATCTCGAAAGTTCGGCAAAGAATGCTCGAGCGTCGCGCGCTCGAGACGAGGATGAACTGGCACTTTCGAGAATAACAAAGCAGAGGGAAAGTTACGTCTGGTGCGAGAATGAACAGGAATCTTCTAGAAGACCGTGACCAAGCGTTGCTTTCTCGGCTCTGCGGGCGGCATTATCCCCCCTTTTTAAAAGTGCATCGTCCCGATGCAACGCGAAAGGAAAACAGAAATGGCTAAAAAATTTAGGGTGAAACAAAATAAACATGCAGTGTCGCAATCCTAAATTGCCTCCACAACCTCTACTTTTCGCTTGAGGGCACTGCGAGGCACTGGCTTGAAAACCACGAAGCGTCCTTCACTACATGGGCCAAGCGACGTACTCAGCCCCGGAAGGCTACCCTTCGCCGAAGAAGCCGAATCCAGAAGAAGCCGTCGTACTAGAGGTCAGTCTCCCGAATTCGGTCTCTTGCCCGAGAACCAGAAGAAGATCCCGACCATGACTACCCCGCACCTCCACCAAAAATGTCACGAATGACAAATGATGAGGCGAGAATAACTAAAGAAACTAAACGTTTAATGAGGCGAACTTGTGCCAACCAAAAATAAGTAAAGAACGAAAGAGCGTCGAGACAGCAGAAAAGCAGGCGGCGATTCGGCGGCGAAACAGAGCGCGAGCGAGACTGACTCGACAAGGTCGCGGGTAGCTGCTTATCTACCGTGCGTCACTATCTCGAAAGTTCGGCAAAGAATGCTCGAGCGTCACGCGCTCGAGGCGAGGATGAACTGGCACTTTCGAGAATAACAAAGCAGAGGGAAAGTTACGTCTGGTGCGAGAATGAACAGGAATCTTCTAGAAGACCGTGACCAAGCGTTGCTTTCTCGGCTCTGCGGGCGGCAATATCATCCACAGCATCTAACGGTGTCGCCGAGTAAGTAGTCGAGACGATGAAAGAAAAGCTAAAGAAGATTAAACCAGGAGGTCTTTGAGTGTCGGATCGCTGAAGTGCTGTTTGTATTGCGTACCACACCTCACGACCTTGCAGGACGCTCTCCGGCAGAACTGCTCACGGGTCGGCACCTGAAAACTGCATTGAACCCTTCTCCATCCGGACCTTTGGATCAATATCCAGTTTTGTCAGCGGCAGCAGAAGGCGCTCAGTGACCGGTCAGCCAGGAGGGAATCAGTGCCACAACCAGAAGATCTTGTTTGGGCAAGGAAAGTTCGGCCAGGTCCGCGTTGGGTGCCCGCGATTGTCGGCAGGGCTACCAGTGCATCGTCAACGGAGTAGCGGCTGTCAGATCGTATGATTTTGGATTGCCCTTCTTATATAAAGCAGCGCGAGGCGCTGCTGACCACTGACCTTTACGTTGCGGGCCAAGGCGGCCCGCTCGTGCAGTCATAATAAACGTGTCTTGTTACTCGTAACAAGTATAATTTTATGTAACCTGCACTCGTCCACGTATCTCACGCGTTTACCACTGTTATCTCCCGTCTAAACTTCAGTGTCTATGTCAGTCACTTGTTTTCAGATAAAGTAGGGCGTCTTTCCTTTCTCTGAAGTTTCGGTCTGACTTCCCGCATGCACAATGCGCTAACCAAAACACCAACACACCCTAATTGAAACTTCCCCCAACATTTCCATTTTTAAGAATGCGGCTTCAAAGACTGAAACCATTTCGACAGCCTTCCACTTGCAGCTCATTGCCATCCGTCAAACGTCATTACTCCAAGTTCGCGGCCAACCTCCTTTAAACTGACAGCAGGTTTGATAACACATTTTTTGCAGTTTCAATGAATGGCCGTTGTCACACTGCCGACGCATCTTCTGCCTACACGAGCCCGCTAGTCTGAGGCACATGGCAAAAAGTGCATAGCTGGTTTGCCTAGGCAGTTTTTAGCGTTTACAACACTCATGCGTAAAGAAGAAATACGCCCCAGGGTGGCGTATTTGTGTCGAAACAACAATAAATATTCAAAAACAAAAACGAAAACGGATATTGCTTTTCTGGAAGAAACGCGGAGGGGGGATGGCCGACGTACGCACTACGGATCCTGAGCACTTAGCAACATAACCTGACAGTTTAATGGGCGATTTTTTTTCTCTTTTGTGACTCGGCATTCGATGCAGTCAATGCGCTTCTTGGAACGAACTTAAGGCTTATTGCCCTTACACGTTCAGTAAAACCCTCCCGCCCTGACTGATCCTACTAGGGAGCAAAGAGACGATGACACTTCACTGTGGCGATCCCTGGGAATTTGTTTTTCTGGTTAGCCACTCCCTTCGCTACGGACCAGCTTATCGGATCACCATTTTAGAAGTGCGGATCGAATTACTTCTACCTTCATCCACCATACTTTTTGGTTTGCCGGATAGCAGAAATGTAAGAAGTAAATGTCAGTAATTCCTTACCCCAAAATAATAGACTGATATTACAAATTGTATTTTCAAAAAAGTAATGAGTAGTAGTAAAAGTGTACACGATCAGCCCAATAATCAATCAGAATGAAAATAAGTGTTTCGATGAGAACACATGCTACTGATATCGGTAGATTTCAGATATCCAACCCAATCGGATATCTAGTTTTTAATATTGATATGCCCCTGACATCTAACCTGTCTATTCGGATATCCAACTGACTAAGTAATAATAAATAAATAATAATAATGTAATAATAAATAAATAAAAACCCCTAGGCTATTCTAACTTAACACATTAAAATATCAGAAACAGGTGTTTCTTATATCTGAAAAACATTTTTTAATTTTCGATAATCGATCACTGATAATCGAATAATAAATTCAATCAACTGATGATCGATCATCGGTCAATAGACGAACTCATTGCTGGTCGCCAATGTCTCTAACATTATGTCACGTGAAATTTGCGAATTGGAACATTCCTCAGAAGATTTTTGTCGCTTGTTCCTCGGCTGTCGTAGAATCAGCGACCATAAGTTCAGTAGTCGGGCGTGGTACCTTCCGCCACAGAGGTATTTTTTTTCACCAAAAACAAAACAAGTTTTTTTTTTTTCTTTTTTAACATATATGCACCTTCACTTCCCTTCAGACAAAAGTTAGAGGACGATTTCACCAAAAAGAAAAAAAAATGAAGGCAGATGCATCCTAAGATACCGTTATAAAACCAGTTTGATCAAAAGCAGATACTCTGAGCCATAATGATGCGCGGTAAGACGCTGTTATACAAAACGATTACAAAAATATAGGGGATAAAGTGAAATCAATAAAAAAAATTTAGGGGGGGGGTGGATCGACATAGTCCTTTTGCCCAAGTGTTTGATAAACGAAAAGGAGATACATTGTTAAAACAAAAGCGGCCCATCATGCGTGAAATGCGCACACTGAGCGAGAAGGATTACAAATAATCAATCGGAGACATGTG
The DNA here is from genome assembly GCA_013358835.2 of Ixodes persulcatus. Lineage (NCBI taxonomy): Eukaryota > Metazoa > Arthropoda > Arachnida > Ixodida > Ixodidae > Ixodes > Ixodes persulcatus. The sequence goes on along the minus strand of JABSTQ010000149.1, from coordinate 130,881 downwards.
CACAAATGTTTTATAAAAGAAAAAGAAAGGAGATACAACGTAAGAGGACCCATAAAAACCTCAGCTGTTATAAAGGAATATGGCAATGTTCTAACCACCCTTTTTGACTTCCAGTTCATCATGCCTGTAGCGCGCACACTGAGGAAAAAGGACTAAACGGAGCATCCACGAGAAAAAACGGCAGTACCTGCGGTCCTCCCTCGTATACCATTCATCCCAGCCTACTCCCACGTGCTTGCTATTCACGGGCCACCGCCAGCGCCCCGCACCCCTTGACGTACGCCGCTGTTTGCAGTGGTGGCGCCCCTCCTCCAGCTGCTTCTCAACGTGCTTCCATTTGTCGGCGTCCGCGTGTCGAGCAGTCACCGCAAACACCGACTTGAGCTTGGCCGCATAGTGGCTCTAGGCTGGGCGCGCGTGAACGTGGCACTGCGCAAATGTCCGTCCCTGACGGCGAGATGGCGTGCAGGCCAAGCGGCATCAGCACGGTCGTCACCTGCGTCTCTTCGTTCTACCCAACATCGAGGTACCTAGGGGCTGTTCACTCCACTTCAAAGGCATCTCTCAGGTCGAAAGTCGTCCTCATCTCGCCCCAGACGTGGTACGCGTTGCTGCATTCTACCAGGACGTGTGCGACTGTCTCGGTGGTCCCGCAGAGCTCGCAGATAAGTTTGAATGAGACGACGATTCCTTTTCGGTGAAGCCAGGTCTTGACTGGTAGCACCTCCATGTGCGTGCTCAAGAAGAAGTCCTTGGTCGCCACGGGAACGGGGAGACGCCGCACGAGCTTGTAAAACTTGGCTGCTCCATCGGGAACCGGTGGCCGTCTGTACGGCGAGGACGGAACGGCCACAAAAACTGCATCCCAGTAGAGCCTCTTTCTCCTAACGGTCGCCAGGTGACGTCATATTAACTGAGCCTAGAAGAACTCTACGGAGTTCGCCATTTCTTCGTAGAAGCGCAGTGCTGCTTTTTGGGGTGCGGTCGCTGGTGCTTACCATCAAATTCATGAGATGAGGGAACCATGCTATTGAGGTGCGCGCACAAAGGTGGGATTCATTCGCATCTTGGAACAGGCAGAAGTGCTAAACGTGGACCTAAGCACGGTGTTTACCAGGGCCAGGCTACCAGTTTCCAGATGCAAGAAGAGGTTGTCCCAGGGAGTTCGCTTCATGAATAAATTCCAGAGAAAGATCGTCGAGCTCCGGTGAATTCTTGTGGCCTCGGCGCTTGGGCAGCAGACGGCCTGCGCCTTGTAGAGGGCGGCAGGGTAAACCATGGAGTTGCAGACGTGGGCCCGACAAAAAATGGAGAGCTGCCTTCCCTGCAAGGGCGACCGATTTCCCGAGAACAAACTGGAAGTATTTTTTCACAGTGAAGTCGTTGCCTCCTTCAGGTCAGTCGGGACTCCCGAGGTAGTTCCTCATGGTGGTTTTCCACTTGATAACTCCAAAGTCTGTTGGCGTTGTCGCCCATCCAACCAGCCACACCAAAACCGACTTCTGTGGGTTGATCTCTGCGCCCAATGCGGCGCAGAAACGTTCGACGTGTTCAAGGATGGCCTCCAATTGTGTCTTTGATGAGCAAATAAAAGACACGTTATCGGCCAATGCCAGAATACGGACGTTGTCGTCGCTCAGTGATAGTCATGAGATGCGACTGTTTTCATTTACTGCTCGTCATAGCGGCTCGAGCTGGAGCGCGAACAAAATGGGCAAGAGGGGACATGCAGCACTGCCACACCGATCTCCCGATGGGAATGGGCGCTCCCCTATCACCGCTGACCAAGAACTGCGTGTTGATCTCTCTGTAGCATAGAGCCACACACTCTTGAAGCCTGTCCCCCTCACCGAACCGTTCCAGCGCAGCCAGGAGGAATTCATGCGACGGTCGATCAAACGCTTGCCCCAGGTCCAGCTGCAGCACAGTCAGGGTCTGGTGTCCCTCCGCCGTCGCATCGCCGATCTCACGCAAGATGTGGAGGTTCCGTGAAAATTTTCGTCTCCGAAGTCTATAGCTTTGGTGTGTCACAATGACTGATTTTAAACCGATGTCTAGTCGCTTGGTTAGAAGTTTGGCGGAGATCTTATAGTCGGTGCATAGCAGGCTGATTGAACGAAAATCGCCGACCTCAGAGACGGTGGCTGATTTCGACATCTGGGGGATCAGGACCGTGTAGTTTTGCCGCATAAACGGAAGGAGAAATTTGCGTTGCCTTATGTGGACAAATACCTGAGTCAGGATCGGGTAGAGCGCATCCGAGAAAGTCTTGTAGAAATCGGCTCTTATGCCATGTGAGCCAAAAGCCTTGTTGCGTTAGAGATATTTCATCGCCTTCCGAATCTATGATTCCCAGATCGGGCAGTTTATGATGTCAAGGGCTTTGTCCGGAACGCATGGTGAGGCTTCCAAGAAAGGCTCGAAGTTGCCTTTGTCCAGTGCTACTTTTTGGAAAAGTTCTTGGAAGGACGCCTCGAAGACACCAGTGATGACCTCCCTCGACAACACAACACGAGTTCCATCTCGCAACTCCTTGACGCCCTTTCAAGATGATCTCTGCCGCTCGTGAGCACGAAAAATCTTTAATGGGTTAGTCTTTCCCTCAAGCGCCTGGCTTCTACTTCAGACCAGTGACCCCTGTATCGCTCTTCCAGGGTGGCTAGAAGCTGCTCGTTGCAGTACCTAATGTCCTCCTCGAAGGACCCAGGGCTGCGCTCCTCCTTCCAGCAGTGTCTTAAGCGTGTCTGTGAGGTGGATACGAGCTTGACGATCCTCGGCTTTTTTCGCTGAGGCCTAACGGGCGGGCAGAATCCCGGAACGCAGTCCTGTAATTATCCCAACACATCGCGTCTACGCCGCCCTCTGACACCTTCTCCAGGGTACGCCTCGTCTCTTTGACGAAATCTTTGCTGTCAAAAAAGGTGGCGTTTTTCACGCGGTGTCACATCGTTGTCGTACACCCCTTGGTCCGCCGACACGTATCTCAGAAGTGACGAAGCTGTTGTCCGAAAACGACACAATCTTCGCGTCGTACGACATGACGCTTTTGTACAGCTCACCAGAGACGTACACGCGGTCCAGCCTCACCTGCGACCTCCCCCTCCACTTTGTGAACCGCGGAGAGAAGGTGTCTAGCGCCTCCGTCACGTCCATGGGGTTGAAGTCGCGCACAGCGTGGCGCAGCGCAGCCACATTCCCATCGGCTCGGGGGAATGACGATCCGTGCATCATGTCACGGCTACTAAGTACGCAATTATAATATCCGCCGACCACGACCGTCGCGGGAGTGTCCAGGAGGATGCGTAGCTCCATGTAGAAGTCCTTGCGCTCCGCCGGCCGGCTCGGAGCATACACAAAAATAAGGTGCATCAGCTGGTTTCTTATGAAGCATTCAGCCAGCGCAAAGTGTCCGTCCGCGCTCACCTTGGGATACAGGATTTGATTCCCATGTCTTCCCAATATGGCAGTTCCCCCAGCGCAGCCCGCCGTCAGTGTAAGCACGCACAAAAAAACGTTGCCAAAACACTGCATGAAACGTTCAACCTCCTTAGCGGAGCAGATTTTAGTATCCTGTATAAAAGCGATGTCAGCTCGTTTCTCATTTAGGAGGTACATTAAAAAGCTCTCACGTTTCTCTGCGGTAACTTTGACACAGTTAAGAGTTGCTGTTTTTAAGCGCGTCATTTGAAATTATTGTTTTAAAGACAACAAGAACCAAACCAACTACGGAATGTGAAACACAAAAAAGGAGTGAGTGAAGGACACGAAACAAGATACCTAAAAGAAAAAAAAAATACCAAAACCACAACTACAAAAAGCACAGTTTCAAAGCCACAACTCTCTTTAGCCAGGAGGAAAAGGAGATGCCTTATTCCAGGCTTCTTCCCACTCGCTCCAGCGATGACCGACTGGCTTCTGCGGGACGCAACACAGGCAAAGAGGAAGCAAGGGCTTTCTCCTTCTTCCGGACACTCTGTAGGGTTACGTTGCCGGAATCCTGAAAGGCCCTTCTGTTTTTTGTTCACGCAGGGGACCTTTCACCGGAGCGGCCGTCAGCTCTGGTGGAGTGGTAGACTTCGCTGCTTCCTGCGGTGGGTTGGGCAGCGTGGGCTCGCGGTTGAAATTCGCCGCGGCAGCTTTCTCCGTTGAAACCGCAGCCTGCTCCTTAACCACAGTGCTTTTGTCGGCCCCAGGGTCCTCCGTGGCGTCCTCGATCGAAGTTTCTGTGTCCGTACAAACTGGCTCTGCCGTGCTTAGACGCCGTGTGCAATCCTGGGAAGTACGTGGACTGGCCACTCTATGAAGCTATGTCATGTTCAGATTATAGTTGGCGAGACCTTGGCGCTTGAGGCGTACTCGTCGAAAAGAGTTGGAACACGCCGCTGAATGACGCTATATGCAGTTTGCAATATTTGGTGGTATTCACACAATGTGTCACTTGAAATGTACTTGTAAGAATCTATGGGGCACGCCGCTGGATGTTGCCATGTCCAGTTTGGCATAGTTGGTGATATTCCCACAAGATGTCACTAGTCGCGTGGCTAATCGCGCAATTTGTGCAGCGCCGCCATATCAATCACCTAAGTCATTTATCTATCTCTATATAATCTTCGTAAAGACTTTGCACATTAAATTATGGAAATGACACGAACGATCGATAGTTATAAATAGCTAGCGTCATGTTTTTCCTTCCAATCTTCTACATTATTGTCGTTGGACTTGCCACGTCTCAACCAAAACCGTACGGCCACTGCACATTCCAGAAAAGCTTGACGAAGGACATCAAAGTTAATCGATGCTCAGACTCGGTTTTGACAATACGTGCATGGACGCGCTACCTAAAAAAAATGTCTTAACGTATCTTCAGTTATGTCTTGCGGATAATGACCTACAGTGCGAAGACACTTGCAAAATAGATCAGTCGATGTATCTCCGTAGGTGTCCATTCAACGTGCATTAAATAGACGATTGGTTGGAGGAAAGCTCTCAATATATGAGATAAATTTAGACCACGAGACAACTTTGCGATTCCCAGTAGAGTATAATAGAACACGCTACGAGTGTGTGTGTGTGTGTGTGCGTGCGCGTCTGCGTGCGTGTTTTCGTGTGCGTGTCCGTCATATATATCTGCAGAGTATATTGAAAATACTCATGGCTATGTGAAGAGCATGATCGCATACGTTTTTAATTGTTTATTTTCAAAATCACCTGCCCTAACCCACCGGTTCTGGGAAGAATCGTAGCCCCTCCGTTTCACAAGGTACTGAAGACAAGGCGCACATCGTTTTCTCAAAATCTTCTTCATGATCTAGACCTCGTTTTCGGAGATGCAAACACGTTGCAACTCATATTCGTAGAATGAACCGAGAACAAGCTCTTTTCTCATGATCTCGCCGAGGTAATATGTTGTGGGAATACCTAGTCGGATTCTGTCGACGATAAATACTTCATCTGTGGAGGACTGTTTGTACATTTTATAAGAATGTGTCGTTCGCTGGATATGCGCACATGGTCCCCGATCCGAAATTTCGCTTTATCGGGTAGTGCTGAAGGAGGAAAGACAAAATTAAGAGAAAAATCGGCGTGATTCTTCTTGGTGACGTAGATAGGTCGAGCACCCAGCGTTCTGCGATACCTGGGCTCGTTTGCTCGAAGCGCTTACCGCGGCTAAAGTTAACCGCAGTACCTGGGAGAGGGATTTCAAAATCACTTGATTGGCTGAATATTAGTTCCAAAGCCGCTCGCTTTGGAACTAATATGATGTTGTACCTGCAATATCGGGCACGTTAGTCAGCAATGAATGGTGCAGGAGACGTTCGCTTTGCCTTACCTCACTTAAATTGCAAAGCATGAGCAATTACCTCGCCGCATTTTTAGATAGGTTTTTGATTCTGGCCATTCCCAAGCCTAAAGGAACGCGATAATTGTCGGCATGGCAACGTCTTTGGAAAGTGGATTGCCTTGACTCAATTGGCCGGGTATTGATAGCACACAAAAGCCTCGTTGAAATATCCTTCCAAGATCAAAAGAGAGTAGTAGGAAACATGTACCAGTTTGCACAGCTGTCACTGAAAGCTCAGGAGGGCGGGGCCAAACCCGATCCGACCAATCACAGCGCAGGAGGGGGGGGGGCAAACCCAATCCAACCAATCTCAGCGCAGTAGGGCGGGGCCCTATCCCTCTCTCCTATCCCAGTGACCAATGCCAGGCAGTGGGCATCGATGGCCCCGCCCACAGGGCATTAGCCAGTGACCAATCGGAGCTCAGCAAGGTCCCGCCCTCGAATCAAGTGCTCGGTATAGGTGTGAAGTCACGTTTGCGTCGCGTGTCAGGCGCGTGCCAGAAGCGTGTCACTTACCATGACCTCGAACCTCAGACCACAAGCGTGGTTGACCAGGTGTTGACAGCTGCGATCATCATCTCATAACAACCACGTGATGTCACACATGGTCCGAGCTTCGTTCCACAGAGGGCGCTATAGGACTTGAATTGCGGCGCTCAGGGCGTCTCACGTGTGATGTCACAGGGTTCGAGCTGCGTCCGACAGAGGGCGCTCACGTGATGTCGCACAGGGTTTGTGCTGTGTCCGAAGGAGGGCGCTGCGCTCCGGTCACATGACGGTCACGTGTTTTGAATTTGAATCGCTGCGCGGTAAATGCCCCTTTTATTCGATAAAAAAGGCTCCGCGGCCGGCTGGGAATCGACCTCTCTACCTTGGGCACAGCAGCTCGACACCCTACCCCCTGAGCTACGAGCACATTTTTTTCTATTCCTCTCAGTATTGTCATGAAGCACATACACTGGTCAATGGTTTATAAAGGAAACACCCAAGTCTTCTGGGCGTCTCCTACAGCCACTTTGCTGCAAGAAGTTGATCAAAAACACTTGCACATTCGGGCATCTCTGGAAGCGTCTCGAAGACAGATTTCAGAGTAGAAATGCACTCTAGAAATGCAATGTGCGTATGCAGGAGTGTGACGTCTGCGTGCCGTACACTCAATCTAGATCGCCAGAGGCTATATAAAGACCAAGAACTACAAAAGTATCAATGGGCATAGTTTCATTCTTCTTAAGCGGGGATAACGGATAGTCATGTATAATTCTTTTTTTATTGTTCTTTTGAGGACGTCCCAAAAGAAAATGGCGTCTTAACAGTCAATGAAAATATGATCAATGGTTTCGGGGGCCTTACATAAGTTGCAGTTTATAGTCGAGGGCACATATATTCCTTTATCTTGAAGCCAGGGCTTAACTGGCAGCGTTGCAGTATGTAGTATTAAAAAGAAAGTTTTTACTCGTGGCGCTGTTGTAATTTTATTCACCCTCTGTAAACAGTCCTGTCCAGGTCCGTCAGAAAATAAAGACCGATAGAGCGGAATGGGGAAAAGCATGTCCCTCAAGTCCCGCACGAGCCTGTTCCTGGAAACGGAACTCAAATAATCGATAGAGAACCTGGCATTCAAAAATGAAAAGGACTCACCCACCTCCTTAAGAAAGCCCACTTAACGTGGTGACTCTAAAAAACAAGACGGCATGACGAACGTTGGCACAAAAGACGCCAGCTTACACTGAAAAACTGTCCTCAGAAAAGGGTCCTCCTGGTCCCGTAAAAACAGAAAACGCGAAGCAATTTGTGAAATAAACCCTACACTGCCCTACACCGCCTAACTTGACACTCCTAAAAAGGTTGTCCCGCCTCATAGGCTCTGACCCTGAGCTCCAAATAAATAAAGAGAAAATGCGGTGAAACGCTTGAATATTCATTCGCGCACACTGCACACTAGCAATACATAACAGAGTTTTGAAACCCGGAACACATTACAAACTGTCGCTCGCGAAAAAACGGACAGTTCGCTTCTGGCACACTTCGTGGTGCTATTTTCGAGCCGGACTGCGCAGTCCGCCCAATACCTTTTACTCTTTTTGTGGTGTTGCAGGGCACCCCCAGGTATTCACAGGGCTCCCTGCTCCACTCCACACCTTCGAATGAAGTAGGTACCATGTCCCAGCAACCGTAAAACGAACCACAGCTCTTAGACCAGTTTACAGCGGCCCCGGTCGCATCACAGAAACACTTGGTCAAACTGACCACCTGCGACACACTTTGCAGGTCTGAACAAAAAACAGCAACGTCATCGGCATATGCCAGTAATTTAACTTCAACTGACTGAAACATGAAACCACACACACTATCACAGCGTAGTACGCTCATACACAAAGGCTCTAAGTGCAGAGAAAAAAGCAACGGAGACATGGGGCATCCCTGGCGCACCGATGAGAGAACAGGAATAACAGCGGACACTTTCTTGTTTAACACCAGTCTTGTTGCGCAAATCCTCTAGGCCATCTGTACTCCTTTTAAAATAATGTTTCCTACTTCGGCATGTTCTAAAATACTGAAGAGGACGTCGTGACGCACACGGTCAAAAGCCTTTGCTAAGTCAGTCTGTAGCATGGCTACTCGGCGTCCTTCGCTTTCAACGCAGTCGAACACGCTGCGAGCCACGTGAGTGCTAGTAAGTATGGTCCTCCCTCGGATGCCACAAGTCTGATGCACCCCAACGAGGTCGGATACAACACTCTGGAGGCGGTTAGCCAGAACTTTCCCAAATATTTTGTAGTCAATATTACAAAGAGTTATGGGGCGGTAGCCTGATACAAATTGCAATTTATCAACATCATCGGTCTTTGGTATCAAAACAGTATGCGTTCTGATGAAGCTGGGCGGTAGGCTATCTCCTGTATAAGCGTGAATGAAGAGTTGCAAGAAAAATGGGCATAGTATGTTTTCAAAACGCTTGAAAAACTCGGCGCTAAGGCCGTCAGGACCCGGAGACCTACTGAGCGGCAACGAGCTGATGGCGTCCTCGATTTCCGACAGCTTAATACATGACTCTAACTCGATCATATTCTGCTCGGGAAGAGTGGGAAGACCAGAAAGCATATTAGTCAAATTATTAAGACAAAATGGCGCGTTATTGCAACTGAAAACATATTTATAATGTCTGACAATGACGTCCTGTATTACGTCTTTGTCAAAAGTGAGCATTGGACCTGAGTGTATGGAATTTATTTGTTTGGCTTGAGGATATTTATGCTCTCCCGATAGAGCGCGCTTCGTTGGTTGCTCCCCGAGTAGAAACTTCTCGGCCCGCGAGCGCAGTATCGCGCCCCGATACCGCTCCTGGGACAGCTCATTCAGGTGCGCCTTTGTAAAAAAAATATCGTTAAGAAAGCCACCGGGACTTTCACACTCCAACTGACACAGCTGTTTTAAATTATCATCCAGCGTTGTCTCACGCTGCCGTGGTTCAAAACGTAAAATACTAGACCGTTCGATAGCTATCATTTTTACAGTGTCTTTCCAAAACTCCCACTTTTCGAACAGTGAAATACGCCTCTTGTTTATTTCCAGCCACGATGACTGAACCGATTCAAGAAATAATTCGTCATTCAATAACTTAGCGTTGAGCTTCCAAAGGCCCTAAACAAAGGAATTCTTTCCTGCACCTTTCCCGACCACCACCGCCACCAGGCAGTGGTCAGTGAAGGCCACAGGTGTTACTTTGTAACTACTTATATTATGAAACATGAATGACGATATATATATTCGGTCCAGTCTGGCATGCGACGTACCTTGGAAATTAGTGAACGCTAGTTTATTTTGACAGGATTTAAAGCTTCCTACGTCAACAAGATAGCACTCCTTTGTAGTATCCTGAAGAAAACTTGCACTCCAGTCGATAGCAACGCTCGTTCGCGCCCTATCGCTAGCGAAACAAACACAATTGAAATCGCCAAGTAATAGGATGCACTTATCAGTTTGAAGAAAAGACGCCAATTCATCAAAAAACAACACTTTCTCTCCAACATCGTTCGGCGCATAGATGCAAATGACGCGATATTCCTGCTGGTACAAACAAAAATCGACAAGAATAATACGGCCATTTTCGTCAGTAACGATGGAAAGTTGTTCAATTCGCAAATACTTCTTTAAAAACAGAAGACATCCAGCAGAAGTTCCTACAGCGTGGCTAACACATACCTCGAAGTCGGAAAGAAAGACCTCGAGCGCTTTCGCGGTACCCTCCTCACTTTCAACTTTTGTTTCTTGCACCGCAAGAATATCAATAGCTTCTTCTAATAAAAGACGCTTCAACCGCAGCTGTTTCCTACGCGCTCCCATACCACGGACGTTTAAAGTCGCAACCTTAAACGTATCTGTGACAGTGTCGTCGTGCGTGGGCACTCACCACACAAGTTGCCGTACAGCCGGTTGAACAAAAGGGGTCCAGAAGTCTTTACTTGCTCCGACGGCGGTCGTCCTGGGGAATGCGGGGCGCCTGGTCGTAGCGCCCTTTCTTCTTGAAGCTGACGGGCACGCTTTGAACGGGACCTCTGCTGGTTCCCCCCCTGCGCCCCGACGCCTCCAGCTGTAAGCTGCGCTTGGTGGCAGGGCCCACCTCGTCTACCATGTAAACCGATTCCAGACTTGCCGTCGACGACCAGCGCTGGACGACTGCGGGGGACTTGGGCTCGGCTACCACGGCAGGGGTGGCAGAAAGGCCGCTTTCGACGGAAGCGCCGGGGACGCTGGCCGCAACGGCGGCGTCAGGACTCATGGCCACGGCTGTGGCGGCAGGCGGAATGGCGCCGGAGACACTGGGCGCAACGGCGGCATCAGGTTCGATGGCCACGACTGCGGCGGCAGGCAGAACAGGGGTCTCGGGGGCGGCCGGGATGAGCGGAGGAAGCCCGGCGACAATCTCCTTCTCGGCGTTGACGCTGCCGTTCCGAGTCTGCTCCCGAGCCTGGGTGCGCCCATGAAGTCCGCTGGCGTCGACGGCGGTGCCCGGCAGGCCGGCGGCGCCGCTATGCGAAGTCTCCTCAGCTTCGACTTCATCCATGACTATGTCGTTGGCAGGGGATAAAGGCCCCCTCGATGTTGCGTTCGCGTAAGTCCGGACGCACTCGTCTGCCGTGTGACCGAAGTTGTGACACTTCAGGCACTTGGGTGCCGTACAGTTCTTGCGGACGTGGCCGGCACGCCGGCAGCGCAGACACATCGGCGCGCGTCCGGGAACGACGACAAGCGCCGTACCACCTGGCAGCTGTAGCTGGTGTGGGAGGCTTTCCAGTGTCGTGCCGCTACCCAACGTCATCCGCACTATCCGCGTAGTGGACTCGACTCCTTCGAATCCTTTTACACGCCAAAAGTCTCTGGTAACTTCCTCGACCTTACCGAAGCCCTCGAGGGCTCCTCTGAGGGTCTCGTCTGAAACGTGGTGCGGAAGCCAGTGGACTTTTAAGTCTCACCTCGGCTTTGTTCGGGTCCAGCAGGAAGCACGCGTTGTCCTTGATGCAGAGTCTCTTTAGGGCCAGCAGCCTTCGCTTCGCTTCCGTCGTTTTCAACGTCATAATCCAGAGGTGGTTCATTTGAAACGAGCCAAAAGACACGATGTCCTCAAGAACGCCAGCAGTGCCCAGACTATCTCGAAAATCCTCAATAAGGTATGGACGCGCAGTCACGACGCAGTGAAAAAACACCGAGTTTAAAACGACAATGCCTCGTGGAAGGGGCGGCAAAACAACTCGATAATCTGTCGGTACATCGTCCACATCAAAATAAAGAAAACCTCGGCTTGCGGGAGCCGATAACGCCGCTCCAGAGGAGCTATTCATGCTGCGACCGTAGTGGTCAAAGACCGGAAGCAGAATCAGCTACGAGCACATTCCTTCCGAGACCGCTTAACTCGTCTTAGTTGTCAGTGTGGAATTCAGATCACGTGTTTTCCTGACACTTGGCTTTTGTAATACGATTAAAAAACAGGGATGCGTCATTGCCGCAGGTCATGTGACGGAGGTCGTGTGACGTCGCTGGGCGTTAACGTTGCTCGTCTTCCTATCACGTGATTTCGCGCGCGCGATTCAAGCGGTGTTCGCGAACTCGTAGCCTCGAGGCGACCCCTTAGCTGCTGCATTTGGGGTCTTCGACCCGATGGATTTCGGTGTCATGTGACGGTCCCAAATAGCAGCAGCAGCTGGGTTCCGCTAAATTTGGCTTGATGTTTCTGTAAAACTTTCAAGCTCGCGGACAGTGATTGATGTTGATCCTCCCTAAAGTTTTAAAGCGACCCTGTTAAAATTTGGGGCCAGCTCACAAAAACTTTGCAAAGACGCAGCGAATTTTGGGGATAGGCGTCATCTAGTGTTCAGACTATGAAGTGGTCCTCATTCGAATTGGGTGCCATCTGGTGGTAAAAGCTTCGACTCGCTATAAACTTTGGAAGTCATGTGACTTTCCAATTAGCATCAGCCGCAAAATTGGGGGGTGAGGTGCCGGTGAAACTTTGAAGCTGGCGGACCGTGTTAAATCTTGGTCCAGTGTAAATCTTCGAAGTGGACCTGCTAAACAGTGGGGCAAAGTCTTGAAACTCACAGACCGTGCTGGACCCAGTGATTTCTTTTTGAATAGACACCATCTAGCGTTAGAACTTTGAAGTGCTAATCACCAAAAAATTGCTGACATCTGGTGGTAAAAGCTTCGACCCCGCTAAATTTGTGGGTCATCTGAAGGTTCCCTTATCATCAGCTGGATACCACTAAATTTTGGCTGGGTTGATGGTAAAACTTTGAAGTTCACAGGCCGTGCTACATCTTGGCCCAGGGTATAGCATTGAAGTTGCCCTGCCGTGCGCTTCTCACACATGGTAAGCTGTATATTCCTAATTTCGAGGGGTGGCGCGCACCTAAATCTCTTAGCTGGCGTGAACTTTTACCATTATCACGCGACATCTCTCGACAATGTTAGCGACAGCTTGGTAGATGTCGACAACTCAATCGCGCTCACGTCTTCTCTCGCTAAATTTAGCGTCATCTGCAGCTGCCGAACGGAGCGTGCGTGGGAAATGGATCGGAGCGTGGTCGCCTGCCTCCACACGCGCTAAAGACGTGACAGATATGATGTTTCATGTTTTTATTATCATTCGCTCTAAAAACACGCACATTTATAAATACAGATATGGCTTTTAAAATCACTCTACGCGACAAAGAAACCACTGGAAACACTTTACACGAAAATGTACAACACAAGCAGTATCAAGACACATTCGAGACAAAAAAAAATAAAAAAAGTTGTTGAATAACAAAGGAACGCGCGCGATACAGTCCAAAAATATAAAATTACGACCTGCGAGCTAAGGGCTCGAAACTGCGTCAGGTTCGGCTTCTGAAGCATTTTCAGTATGGCGTCCTCTTTAACGCACAGTTTAATGTGTCCATGTTTACCTGCATTCTCGATCGTCTTGCCATATATGCTGTTCATGAACAGTTTGGAAAGATTCTTCTGGAAGGAGTTGGTTGCTTGCTGTCTCAGCTGGTGGTTAAAATCAATAAACTCCCTAAAGAACGCTCGCTGAGAGAATTTGAGGACTCGGTGAATTTTGGTGACCTCTAGTCCTAACTGGATGTACAGTTTCAAAATCCGGTAGTGCAAAACGTATTTCGTCTTGTCGTGAAGTGTGAGCAGCAGCTTCTTAGTGGATTCCTCTTTGGCATTTCAAACTTGTCAATGAGACTTTTTTGATAGTCGGACAACCAATCGTAGGGAACGCTTTGCTTCACCGGGGCCAAGGGAAAGTCAGAATGAGTAATCGTGCAAGTCGTGAGGATATCTGAGGTCTACCTCCAGAATGTAGCCCGTCGGAGCGTCATCTGGAACGTCATCAATGTTCAGGCAGGCAATCTCGTCTTTCGTCATCCACTCAAAGTCCGACGCTGGCAGGGCTTCTCTCATTGTCGCCGCATACAGACCGTTTACGTCCAAGTCCAAAATCTGAGACGGTTCGTGCTGTGGGTTAAACGTGTCCGTTCCCGGAACATTTGCGACAGCATGGCGGGTTGTGCATTGGGTAAGTCCCTCCGCGAATACCCTGTTCTATCATGAGATAGGTGTCAGGACCGTCAATTAGCTACAGTCTTACTTTCGACTGTTTCAGCGCACACGACAAGCTTAGGGACGGTAACGATACGAAATGTAAAGCCTCAATTTCGTACGTCTCCAGCGTCCACCGTCTAAAGTTTCGGAAAACATCGGCCAGTAGGAGGCAGTCCGTCTTTAGGTAAAGGTCGCTGTATTCTCCAAGGTTCTTCAAACCAAAGGTATCGAAAACGACCTGTGCATGTTGGTAGTCCTCTTCACACACCCCGCTCCCAGTCAACTTGTTAAAAAGGCCTCTCGTGGCGGGAGGCTTTGACCCTCGTAACTCTCAAAGCTTGTAATGAAATTATAACAAAACACTCCTTTGCGGGCAAGGAGGTCGACGTGTTCGGGAAAGGACTGCCGAAGGCAACGAAAATGCTCTGTGCCCTTAGAGTGGAGATTTTGCACGAGCGTCTCCAGGCTTGCATTCAGAAATACGAGGCTGTGAATAAAGTGAAGGTTGCCTATCTCTAACAATTTAAAATTCTGGCACGAGCTTCCGAGTACGTTAATATCCTTGGACTCGAACAAATTAAGCTTGCCTAGAAAGAAACTGAGGTCGTAGGAATGGTTATGCGCTATGAGTGGAACGGTATGTTTGTTGATTCGATGGTTTAGGTTACACTAGGGAGCAAAGCGCCCGCCTAGACTCTCCGTCATGTGGTCGTGGTCGCGAGTTTTCATTTTCTTTCTAAAGCTTTCGTTGCAAATGACACAGCGGGAAGAGTCCGCGTGGGAAGCCTCGTTTTCTTGAGTCATTTCAAGAGGCACTTCACTCGACCTGATCAATCGGGGTATTTCCTTCGCTAGAAAGTTGAGAATCAAAATGAATCTTTCTACGCAGTCGGGTCCGCGATAGAAGTATTCCTCAACAATGGACGAATCTTTTGAGCGGATGACGAGAAGACAGAAAGAGCTGGGGACGTGATTCTCCTAAACATTGCCCGTCGACTGAGTCGGTTCCAGAATCGCTTCAAAGTCGTAAACGCAATAAAAGGGGAACTCTTCCATGACATGCGTGCTCCGCAAAGTACAGTTCGTCACCCTTAGTTTGGGAAGACGGTTTTGCCCGGCTTCTTGTCCCTGCACATTGAGAGATGGTCAGATAGGGTTTCTTGCCTCTGAAACCCGGTTAGACACCTCTTACAACGAAAGCGTAGGCTTTTGGCATTTGAAAAAAGTCCTCGCAAAGTTTGTAATGCCCACAAAATGGTTCTCAACAAGGAGAAGATCGACATGCTGCTCCAACTCGTCATCAACTACCTTCAGGGGTAGACAAAGTTTTTCTCGCTGTCATAACCAAACACGTTCACTGAGACACAATTTTTACGCTCAAAGGCCCCCACATCCTGTGGAAAGGTTACGGGGAAGGTTTTCGGAAACAGGTACTTGCACATATGTGCACGATACGAGGATGCTCTTCCTCTGTAAGCCCCGTTTGCAGGATGCAAAACGGCGAGCACCGCAAACACAAAGCACATATCCCGTTCTGATTCGTGAAGACACTCACTGGCACTGACGAGGCATTGCTTTGAGGCAAGTTGCTTCGGCAGAGAAAAATGTCCGCAACCAACGGTCGGAGGAAGGAATCGTCCCAAACTAAGAGTACAAACTTTGATCCCGACAAGAAAGAATCCCGAGCCTTGTTCCTGATAATGCTCCAATCGGGCAGCTATTTCAGTGCAAACTCGCTGAATCGAACTACTGATATTACCGTCCACAAATGCGGTTTGGACCTGACTATGAAAAAAGTGCACAGTCACATCAATGTCGTCGTCAGGAAGGAGACGTCCGAGCTCAACGGTGAGTGTCACAAAAAAACGCAGCGGCAGACCAAAATATCTGAGCACGTTTGACATATGCTCTGCATGATGTCTAAAAAAGGTTGCCACGTCGTACGCCTCTGTGTCTCTTTCGTGTAACTCGTATTGAGCCACATAATTACGAAGAGCGCACACTCTTTCGTAAAACGGAATGCATGGCGAGGGAGTCACATTGTGAACCAAGGCTAAGAGAACTTGCAGCGAGTCTGCACTGGAATAATGCTGTCGGTCGTCGGGAGAGCACAGGTGACAGGTAACCATGATGGGGATGAGATGGCTAGACGATATTCGTAGATATCCGACGATTAGGTGACGAGGGGGCTAGATGATCCGGGTCGTCTAGGTATCGGTGACCTTTTCAGAGATACCGAAACAAAAAAAAATCCTATTAGCGAGGAGAACGCTAGGCTTTTAGACTGCTCACCTTGCTGTGCAAGAAGGGTGTGGTGGAGGACCGAGGTGATTTTTCTCCCTCTCAAGGACCAAAAGTCTTATTAGCAAGGAAAACCTTGTAGCACGAAGATCAGGAGAAAAACGATGCGTGACTCGGGTAGTTCGAGTGCGAAAAGCTGGAGTACGCCCAGGAAGTCGTAGGCCGTGCAATCACAGTAAACGGTGAAGTCGCAATGTTTAGCGCAGATTTTCCTGAAGCAAGGACCGTAGGACTGCGCACGTCCGGCGCGAAGCACATTCCCTGCGCGGCGGGAGACTCGCGCGGCTTTGCTCACTATAAATGCTCACACGCGTCGCAACAGTGCGGTTATAGCGACGCCCGAACGTCTACCCAAATCACAAAGTTTACCCAACGAAGGATATCCGATAAAAGAACAAGCGGATGCTCCCCTAAGCTCGGAGCTGTATATATGAAAAGAAAAAAAAACAAAAAAAAAACACACGAGACTGAAAAACAAAAGAGAACGAGCGGATTGTCAATACAACGTATTTAATTTGCATCTAAAAAAATCACATTCCGAGCTCTCGATACAAGTCAACATGTCTAGAACTTGTTCCTGTAGGTACGTACTCGTATCGCGCGGTGTTTTTTTTTTTTTATTTTATTTCGTATATACAGCTCCGAGCTTGGGGGAGCATCCGCTTTTTCTTTGTATCGGATATCCTTCGCTGGGGTAAACATTGTAATTTGGGTATCAATTGGGGGTCGCTATAAACCGCACTGTTGCGACGCGGTGTGAGCATTTATCGTGAAGCAAAAGCCGCTCGAGTCTCCCGCCGCGCGGGAATGTGCTTCGCGCCCGGACGTCCGCATCGTACGGTCCCCTGGTTACAGGAAAATCTGCGCTAAACATTGCGACTTCACCGTTTACTGTGATTGCACGGCCTACGACTCCCTGGGCGTACTCCAGCTTTTCGCACTCGAACTACCCGAGTCACATATCGTTTTTCTCCTGATCTTCGCGCTACAAGGTGAGCAGACTAAAAGCCTCGCGTTTTCCTTGCTAATAAGACATTTTGTTTCAGCATATGGTCCTCGAGAGGGAGAAAAATCACCTCGGTCCACCACCACACCCTTCTTGCACAGCAAGGTGAGCAGTCTAAAAGCCTAGCGTTCTCCTCGCTAATAGGATTTTTTTTTGTTTCGGTATCTCTGAATAGGTCACCGATACCTAGACGACCCGGATCATCTAGCCCCCTCGTCACCTAATCGTCGATATCTACGAATATCGTCTAGCCATCTCATCCCCATCATGGTTACCTGTCACCTGTGCTCTCCCGACGACCGACAGCATTATTCCAGTGCAGACTCGCTGCAAGTTCATTTAGCCTTGGTTCACAATGTGACTCCCTCGCCATGCATTCCGTTTTACGAAAGAGTGTGCGCTCTTCGTAATTATGTGGCTCAATACGAGTTACACTTACACGAAAGAGACACAGAGGCGTACGACGTGGCAACCTTTTTTAGACATCATGCAGAGCATATGTCAAACGTGCTCAGATATTTTGGTCTGCCGCTGCGTTTTTTTTGTGACACTCACCGTTGAGCTCGGGCGTCTCCTTCCTGACGACGACATTGATGTGACTGTGCACTTTTTTCATAGTCAGGTCCACACCGCATTTGTGGACTGTAATATCAGTAGTTCGATTCAGCGAGTAGGGGTAATACGGGTAAAAGAAAACGAAAGAAGACGAAAATACAATTTGAGTTGAAAGTCAGCGCGACGTGAGTGACCGTTTTTTAGTTGTGAGTGTGAGTGTGAGTGAGTTTACTTTAGCGCTTCTCCTTTATTATGAATATCCAACTCGCCCAAGCATCCATTCTCAGATGATTCAGCGAGTTTGCACTGAAATAGCTGCCCGATTGGAGCATTATCAGGAACAAGGCTCGGGTTCTTTCTTGTCGGGATCAAAGTTTCTACTCTTAGTTTGGGACGATTCCTTCCTCCGACCGTTGGTTGCGGACATTTTTCTCTGCCGAAGCAACTTGCCTCAAAGCAATGCCTCGTCAGTGTCAGTGAGTGTCTTCGCGAATCTCAGTTGGATATGTGCTTTGTGTTTGCGATGCTCGCCAGTTTTGCATCCTGCAAACGGGGCTTACAGATGAAGAGCATCCTCATATCGTGAACATATGTGCAAGTACCTGTTTCCGAAAACCTTCCTGGTAACCTTTCCACAGGACGTGGGGGTCTTTGAGCGTAAAAATTGTGTCTCAGTGAACGTGTTTGGTTATGACAGCGAGAAAAACTTTGTCTACCCCCTGAAAGTAGTTGATGACGAGTTGGAGCAGCATGTCGATCTTCTCCTTGTTGAGAACCATTTTGTGGGCATTACAAACTTTGCGAGGCTTTTTTCAGAAGCCAAAAGCCTACGCTTTCGTTGTAAGAGGTGTCTAACCGGGTTTCAGAGGCAAGAAACCCTATCTTACCATCTCTCAATGTGCAGGGACAAGAAGCCGGGCAAAACCTTCTTCCCACACAGGGGTGACGAACTGTACTTTCGTCGGAGCACGCATGTCATGGAAGAGTTCCCCTTTTATTGCGTTTACGACTTTGAAGCGATTCTGGAACCGACTCAGTCGACGGGCAATGTTTACTTGAATCTCGTCCCCAGCTCTTTCTGTCTTCTCGTCATCCGCTCAAAAGATTCGTCCATTGTTGAGGAATACCTCTATCGCGGACCCGACTGCGTAGAAAGATTCATTTTGATTCTCAACTTTCTAGCGAAGGAAATACCCCGATTGATCAGGTCGAGTAAAGTGCCTCTTGAAATGACTCAAGAAAACGAGGCTTCCCACGCGGAGTCTTCCCGCTGTGGCATTTGCAACGAAAGCTTTAGCAAGAAAATGAAAACTCGCGACCACGACCACATGACGGGAGAGTATAGGCGGGCGCTTTGCTCCCAGTGTAACCTAAACCATTGAATCAACAAACATACCGTTCCACTCATAGCGCATAACCATTCCTGCGAATTCAGTATCTTTCTAGGCAAGCTTAATTTGTTCGAGTCCAAGGATATTAACGTACTCGGAAACTCGTGCCAGAATTTTAAATTGTTAGAGATAGGCAACCTTCGCTTTATTGACAGCCTCGCATTTCTTAACGCAAGCCTGGAGACGCTCGTGCAAAATCTCCACTCTAAGGGCACAGAGCATTTTTGTTGCCTTCGGCAGTCCTTTCCCGAGCACGTCGACCTCCTAGCCCGCAAAGGAGTGTTTTGTTATAATTTCATTCCAAGCTTTGAGAGTTACGAGGGTCAAAGCCTCCCGCCACGAGAGGCCTTTTTTAACAAGTTGACTGGGAGCGGGGTGTGTGAAGAGGACTACCAACATGCACAGGTCGTTTTCGATACCTTTGGTTTGAAGAACCTTAGAGAATACAGCGACCTTTACCTAAAGACGGACTGCCTCCTACTGGCCGATGTTTTCCAAAACTTTAGACGGTGGACGCTGGAGACGTACGAAATTGAGGCTTTACATTTCGTATCGTTACCGTCCCTAAGCTTGTCGTGTGTGCTGAAACAGTCGAAAGTAAGACTGCAGCTAATTGACGATCCTGACACCTATCTCATGATAGAACAGGGTATTCGCGGAGGGATTACCCAATGCACAACCCGCCATGCTCTCGCAAATGTTCCGGGAACGGATACGTTTAACCCGCAGCACGAACCGTCTCAGATTTTGGACTTGGACGTAAACGGTCTGTATGCGGCGACAATGAGAGAAGCCCTGCCAGTGTCGGACTTTGAGTGGATGACGAAAGACGAGATTGCCTGCCTGAGCATTGATGACGTTCCAGATGACGCTCCGACGGGCTACATTTTGGAGTTAGACCTCAGATATCCTCACGACTTGCACGATACTCATTCTGACTTTCCCTTGGCCCCGGTGAAGCATAGCGTTCCCTCCGATTGGTTGTCCGACTATAAAAAAAGTCTCATTGACAAGTTTGAAATGCCCAAAGAGGAATCCACTAAAAAGCTGCTGCTAACACTTCACGACAAAACGAAATACGTTTTGCACTACCGGATTTTGAAACTGTACATTCAGTTAGGACTAGAGGTCACTAAAATTCACCGAGTCCTCAAATTCTCTCAGCGAGCGTTCTTGAGGGATTTTATTAATTTTAACCACCAGCTGAGACAGCAAGCAACCAACTCCTTCCAGAAGAATCTTTCCAAACTGTTCATGAACCGCATATATGGCAAGACGATCGAGATCGCACGTAAACATGAACAAATTAAACTGTGCGTTAAAGAGGACGACATACTGAAACTGCTTCAGAAGCCGAACCTGACGCAGTTTCGAGCACTTAGCTCGCAGGTTGTAATTTTCCAGTTCGCTCCGAAATTGATCAAACTCAAGCAACCACTCTAAGCGGGGTTCTCGATTCTTGAGATATCAAAATAGTAATGTACGACTTCTTTATAATTAACTTCGTCGTGCGATCCCCTCAGCGAGGGCTCTTTACTGCGACACGGATTCCTTCTTCCTACACATTCACGGATCAGACGTAGACGACAAACTGCTCCAACTCCGGAGACGCATGCTTGGATGCATCTGGATATCCAGAGAGTCACAATCTCATTTCAACCGAAAACAAAATGAGGCTCGGTGTGTTAAAAAATGAATATCCCACTACTCACTTAGTGGCTTTTTGTTGCTTAAAACCAAAGCCATACAGCTTCAAAACAAGCAGCAACACGTGTTGCGTAAGAGCCAAGGGAGCAAAGAAATGCGAGTCTCGCAAGTTCACCTACGAGCTGTACAAGCACGCTCTAGAGACGAAAACTTTGCACAGAGTAAACGCAGCATTTGATTGCTGGAACATTTAACGAGAACAAAAGCATCGCGGTCAAATAGATTGCTCTGAATCCGTTCGATAACAAGCGATACATTTGCAGCGACGGGATTACGACGTTTCCTTTTGGCAACATGAGCGTTTTAGGAAGCGAGCGACCTGCCTCCTCATCACACGCCTTGTAAATATTTTGGACTGTGTCGCAATTGCTCGCGTATCCCCCGGTGAGTCTTGAAACTTCTTGTGTACATTTTTGTATAATCCGCCTAGTGTACGAAAGCCGGATCCTATCTCTCTTCTCATCTCACGCCCTGACCTTGTAAATATTTTTTTTTTGGATTGTACCATGCGCGTTGTTCTGTTATTCCACTTTTCTTTTTTTGCCTCGGATGTGTCTTGATACTGCTTGTGTTGTACATTTTTGTGTAAAGTGTTTCCAGTGGTTTCTTTTTCGCGTAGAGTGATTTTAAAAGCCGTATTTATATTTATAAGTGTGCGTGTTCTAAGAGCGAATGATAATAAAAAACACATCATATCTGTCTCGTCTTTAGCGCGTATGGATGCGACCACGCTCCGGTCTATTTCCCACACACGCTCCATTCAGCAGCTGCAGATGACAATAAAATTATCGAGAGATGACGTGAGCGCGACAGAGTTGACGCCATCTACCAAGCTGGCGCTAAAATTAGGGAGAGATGTCGCGTGATAATGGTAAAAGTTCACGCCAGCAAAAGGATTCAGGTGCGCGCCATATACAAACAGGTTCGGCAACTCACACGCTTGCGCGCACGCGAAGATACGGATGGGCACACCTTAGGAAGACGCGCAATTCAACTTTTCAGCAACAGATGGCGCAAGGTCAGACCCCCACGACGCAAGATGTCACTCATGCCCTAACAAAAGACGCTTAGCAACAAAAGACACCCGCCATCAATGAACCGAGGTGTCAACTGCGCAGCGATTCAGATATCAGGTGACGTTGGTCACATGACCCACCGGGAAAACACGCGAGAATGCATTTCTCGTCACTAATCTCACGGCGACATATCTGCGTCGTCATCGTGACAGTGCATTTTCCCGCCTGACAGATGACTCAATAATCCTGAACTCTTCCGTCATCCCTGTAGCGCCCTCCGGTGAATGACTCAGCGATTCCGTTACAAAATCCAAGCGTTGCGACAGCTCTAACACGAGTTCTGAATGGCGTGCTCGACGTACGAAATACTAGGACGAATTAAGTCGTCCAAGAAGCGTTGTGCTCGTAGTTCAGACGGTAGAGTAGTTGGGTTTCTGAGCAGAAGGTAGCGAGGTCGATTCCCAGTCGGCCGCGATGCCTTTTTTATCGAATAAAAGGGTCATTCACCGCGCAGCGATTCAAATTCAAAACACGTGATCGTCATGTGAGCGGAGCGCAGCGCCCTCTGTTGGATGCAGCCCGAACCCTGTGTGACATCACGTGAGCGCCCTCTGTCGGACGCAGCTCGAACCCTGTGACATCACACGTGAGACGCCCTGAGCGCCGCAATTCAAGTCCTAAAGCGCCCTCTGTCCCTGTGACCCTGTGACATCACGTGGTTGTTATCAGATGTTGACCGCGGCTGTCAACACCTGGTCAACCACACTTGTGGTTTGAGGTATGAGGCTTGTGGTTTGCGGTCTGAGGTTTGAGGTCAGAGGTTTGAGGTACGTGACCTCACGTACCACCTACCTTGAGGGGCGGGACCCGGGCGAGCTCCGATTGGTCACTGGCCAACGCCCATGCCCTGTCATTGGTCCCTGGGATGGGAGAGAGGGAAGAGGCCCCGCCCTCCGGCTCTGTGATTGGTTGATACCCGATTGAGCCGGAAGTAAACAAGGGGGCTGGCCCCGCCCCCTTGTTGATTTCCGGCCCAATCGTGTATCAACTAATACTACTTACTGATGGTATCTCGTGTTGGCAGTTGCTCTGTCATTTTTTTTTAATTCTTACACTTCATATAGTACCCCGGTTTGTAATGTCAATTCAGCACTCAGGTGGCGCTGCGCTAATGTGTAACTCGACGACTGTCTGTGACAGGTGGAGACACCTTTTGTTTACCAAGTGCCGCCGGCGCGTGCCGAAGAAAACATATAAATAAACCTTGGATAAGGAAATTGCTTCAAAGCTCTGGCCAAAGCCGAGCGCTCGCGCCGGGAGACGACGGGGCGCGTGCACTTTCTAAGAACATAGAAAATGACCGGGTAGGAAATGGCCGAGATGTCATCAGTCTCATCCACGGTGGTCTCATCACACTACACCAGCGCGTGTGTTTGAAGGCACTCTATGTGTGACTAGAATGCCTCAATGTCTGTGTGTGATTGTGAAGAGTTTAGTGTGAAACGCTATCGAAGCTACTGGTGCGAGCGCATGGCCTCATCATAAGTTCCATGTGCTCACGTCAGCAGCTTTGACATTGCAAGCAGGACGTCGGGCTACCCTATTGCTCTGCGCTCGCGTGAGTTGGCCAAGTGTCCTAACACGTCGCAGCAAGAACACATGGAGCGAAAGCTCGCGCTGAACAAACCAGGGATCCTGGATTTAATCTCCACCCCTGCTTGTTTCGATGTGCGTAAGCATCGTAGCGGCATACATCCCTAGACTCCATTTCACCTTTAGTTCGAGCGCAGCAAACTCTACGAGCAATCCGAGCCAATCCAGCTATGATAGAATCTGATCTAAAGCTTCACGTGTCGCTCAGCCCAACCAGAAGATCACGTGATACTCTCGCAACGCTGACCTAGCTGATAGCTTCCGATACCCTCGGACTGAAAATGTTAGAGACCCCGATGTAGCGGATCTACAGCACTGGCTAATACTCCCTTACACAGCGTAAGAGGGGGGGGGGGGTGTTAGAGATCATGCATCACTTCAGTGCAATTTACCTTCGCACTGCCCACTCCAACTAAATCGAATTCTTCAAGCGGCTCACGCAGGAGATAAAAAAAGATAAGTGCAGTTGTCTGGACTAATTAGGATATGTACCGAAAATTGTAGGCTTTCTTTTTGTCTCTTTGTTTCCGTGATCGTTTATGTCCTCAAATTCGAAGCTCAAATCATAACGAATCACTGTATGAGCGCCAAGGACCCCGGAACCGGGGGGGGGGGGGGGGGGGGCAACGGGGGCTTGAGTACCCGCTGACATTTTTCAGGGAGTGATGGGCAATAAGATGAGCCCCCGTGCGTTTGGCTCGATGCGTACTGAACAATGCCTGCACATATCTCCCCCTGCCTTCCGTGTTCCCGTTGTTGCTCAGCTCCGCCAAGCCACGTACTTGGCTAAGGGCAAGCACTTGGCTCTGTTTTTGTTACGGGTAGCTACCCACCGAATCACGGCACGACATTCGCCCACAAAATTCCAGAAAAAAAAAACGAAGTAAAGCAAAGTGTCAGTAAACCGCGGACGACGCGGCAGCTTAAAAAAAATGGAGGGAGGAAAAAAAAAAGAGCCGGTGCCTGCGGCCTGCATAGCAGTCAGGGACTGGGGCCCTCCTCTCACCACTCGCGTGTTGGCCATGTGGGAGAACGCGCAGCGCAATGTTTTTGTCCACCCAGCCAGCCGGCTTATTCGTTTTCCTTCTATTTTGGGCAATGACGTTTCCCAAAAAAGTACAAATATTTTTTCCTAGCTATTTTTTTTTCATCTGGGTTTTTGTTGTTGTGCTTGTTGTTGTTTTGGGGGTCTGAGTAACCACGAAGGTCGGGCAATTGCTTCCGTGTGAAGAGCCGATCGCGGGGCGGGGAGACGGTCTGCGCGAGAAGAAAGCCCTTCTTGAACGGGGGACTGCCTACAGATGTAGCAAGTGGAGGGGGAAAAGTTTCCCAAACTCCCAAGGCAAGAGGAGGCCTTGGCGGGCGACACAGGTTGTAAGGGGAGACATCGCACTGCAGTCTTTGTTTTAGCGCTGCTTCCACGGTGGTCGTCGGAGACATAAAAGAATCGCGGCATTTCCGCCTGTATTTCTGTGTCTGGTTTCCGAAACACCATTTGGTTCTTGTCGAGCCAGCCTGCTATGTTCAGACGGGCGCACTATTATACACCCATAAGGTTTTACACTATTTTCAAAGACTACCATAAAAACAGGAAAAACTCTGAAATAAAAAAGGCATCGCCAGTGAAGGTGCTGGAACGAGAAGGATGTTTTTTTCCTCGTCTCCAGCAGCTCATCTGCTTCCTTTTCCCCAGCCTTCCTTCTCCTCGCCCTGTCACTCCACTGAAACTGCAGTTGTAGATCTGTCACTGAAATCCGCGGCCGGTTTTTTGGACATCTGAACATCAGAGGATATTTTTTTTTCAACGATTGCGACGCTAAAAAAACACGGTATTTAAAGTTTTACACTTTTAATCATTATGGCGACCAAAAGGACGCTCCTTGATACGTGGTTGCGAGGACCCAAGAAATTGGCAGTTTGTCAAGGGGAGCAGCCACCGGAAATATCCAAAAATATCGGCACGGCAGCAGCGGACCGTATCGTACCAAGAGTCACCCAGAATTTACAAAAATCTGGTAGGTTTTGTTTCAATTTTGTGTGTGTGCACACGTAGCAAAGCAATTGGGGATTGTGAAATCTTAGGTCGCATTGACTGCATTGGAGGGAGTTCACGATGTTTCGTTGGCCCAATGAAATAACCGCATAAAACAATTTTGCAATAGATTGCGAAGGTATTTCGCACACAGACGTAGTTAGATAGTAGAAGTAATCAGTAAAATTTTAGTAAAGTTAGTTCACGTAAACAAAAAAAAAACACTTTTTTTTAATTTTGCGTGTAAACACCAAATAATATTTTAAGCCACTGTGGCGTTAATTCTGACGAAATGAAGGCAATGTTATGTATTCTTGTATTTTATTTTTATTCCACCCATTTTTTCAGTCATAATAAATGCCTCAGTTGCCCAACAAAGTATTTGATAGATTCGCGTAAAAGAGATTCCGCGGAAATTTACCCATAGAAAAATGCTTCTTTTCTTTCACTACAGAGGTTTATGTCTTCATTTTTCAAAAAAAAAAGAATCCACCATTTTTGGGCACCTCTGTACTAAATCGTAGCACGCTACGTTAAACAAGCCAATTTGCGCAGTCACTTCAAAGGGCTAACGAAACATCGTATGTGAACTCCCGGTAAAGTATGTCAGATCCCCTGACCACTTTTGGGGTTTTACATGCCAATCCAACGACGGGCATCTGGCACGCCCCAGCGGAGGACTGAGGATTAATTTGGACCACCTGGGGATCTTTTGACGTGCAACCAGAAGCTCGGTTACACATCCTCCGCAATAAGCCCCCGTCAGAATGCGGGAATCCGAACCCACCACCCGGGGATCCGTAGGCCGGCGCTTTGCCTCGGAGCCACCGAAACGGCTGGCTTTTGGATTTAATTTCCAAAAGCATTGCATTGTGGTGACGTTCTAAGGAAAGTCGCATTTCTCTTAATGTAGAAAAATAATTGTGTGTCAACATTTCATTGCTTTGTGACGAGAATTTTGGATTAATGTAGGGACACACGGTATACGAAATTATAATTAATCTTCTATAAACAGTGAAATCTTGGTAATAACTTGTTTTTTTTTTCACTTTTAATTCCCCCCCCCCTTTCCCCTTCTTCCTTCCCTCCCCCCCCACTTCACCCTTTATTTCGACCGCTAGCCCCCCCCCCCCCCCCAAGTAAAATACACTTCCGGGGTCGCTGATGAGCGCAAAGACTAAAACAAAAAAAAAATATGTTGAAAACAATTTTACGAAAAACATCAAATTTATTAAGCAGGCTTTGAATAGCTACCTCATAATTTTCCCTCAAAACAATCTAACGAAAGAATGGATGTTACGCACTGAGACTGTAAATAGCTAATAAAAATAATAAGTAGTGATATTTCGCAAGATTTCCTTATCTCGGGCTCTTCCAAAGGAAAAAAATGAAAAAGAAGGACAGGGCGTTGGAGGTTGCGTTTGCGGCAGTCAATCAATTTTCGGTCTGCTGTCATGTGACCCCACTTTCTGCGCGCAGTTCACAAAAAGAGCGTGATCACGTGGTCACCTTTTGCGTTTCACCTTCAGTCCGAGCGCAGTGGACGATACGAGCCATCCCAGCCAATCCAGCACCGGCAAGAGTGCCATGTGATCTTGAGCTCGGCGTGCCTTTCCCAACTCTTCACCCAACCAGATGGTCACGTGACACGCTCCTGGTGCTGGATTGGCTGGGATTGCTCGCATCGTCCACCGCACCCGGAGTGCAGTTGAGACGGAGCGTTTGCTGGTCAGGGTGTGCGGAGATCGGTCGAGGGGCACTCATTTTGACAGCCAAGGTCACTCTTTGAAAGGCTTGGAATTATCTTTCCGCGGCATCTTTCTCCTGCGTCCGCGCTTGACAAGATCGCGGAGACAACGTTCTCCTCCTTCTTCCTCCTCCCACCCGTCGCTGTCCCAGAGATGAGGAAACTAAGCGGCTTGCAACCCCTGCAGAATGACCAAATCGTGCAAATATTGTATAACTCCGCGCCCGCGGGTGCGTGTGTGTGTGTATGTGCGTGCGTGCGTGCGCTCTGCCTTGGAATAGCACAAGGTTTTTACCCGTTTTTTGTATGTGTATCTTTTTGTTTTGAATGCGTATTTATTTTCCTCTCCCGTATCCTCTTTCCCCACTTAGCGGCGGCCTAGCCGGCGCGGGTCTCAACCTTTCTGCCTAGACTTGAACGCTGCCGAGTGGGTATTGCAACCTCTGCAAATAAACATTATTATTATTATTATTATTATTATTATTATTAAATTATATAAGTCTGCACTGCGCACCCTGGGTCTTGTGTGTCGTGTATCACGAGAATTTCGTGACCCTAAAACATTTTTAACCTTATATTGTTCCCTGTGTCGTTCTCACCTTGAGTATGCATCTGTTGTGTGGGGTGGGACGTGCCACTCTAATCTATTGAGGATTTCTCGTGTACAAGCGAAATTCGTATCTATTTTTAAACACCGTTTCAACTTTGCAAAAGCAGTTGATGACGTGCATAGTTCACCCATTCGACTGCAAGACTTGCAGGGACGCCGAAACACTGCGGAGCTGCTCTTTCTTTATAAATGTATACATGGTCAAATAGATAGCTCCGACATCCTGCATCAGGTTTCTCTGCACGTACCGCGAGTGACGACAAGAAAAACGTCAACCTTCTATCTGTCATCTAGAGTTAATACACTTGATCCAGTATCTCGTGCGGAACTCCTTTATAATAACTCTTCTCTTAACGTGCCTGTTTGAGAGGTTCAACTATTAGAACCATAGCTACTTACTAGGCCCCATCGGCCTGCCTAGTCATCGTCACTTCGTGCAAAGCATTTTTGTTTAATAGGGCGATTGATGCCTCGCTTACACACTCTTTTCCTTTTGCCCAAATTTAGTATGCCTCCTGCAGTTCGCTGCTTGTCTTGTCATTGTATCTAGCAAGAATCTTAACATCATACAACACTGGGGAACAGTGGCATCTATTGCAGTGAATGGCGCGTGGCAGCCGCACGCTCATGGGCACGGTCATTCACACACCTGCCCGTCTGGCCAATGTACACTGCTCCTCACAATAGTGGTATCTGATACACAATGCCTAAGGCACACTCAGCAAATTTATTCTTGTGTTTTATGCTGCAAGGCTAAGACGGCTGCTTGGGGCTGTTGATTTTGTGGCAGAGCCGAACCATCTTATTGAGTGCTGAGAACACCAGAGGAATGCGGTAGCGCTGATCGACTTTCCTTAATTGTGTGATACTTAATGTAAGTACTGTCGAGACCGGTTATAACGAAGACAATGAGAATCGGAAATCACTTCGCTATATCCGCTATTTCGTTTAAACCGAATTCAGTTAGCGAAGTGCAAAAGGGAACGGGGAAATAGGGATTCCTTCGCTGAAGCCGCTATTTCCTTATAACCGACTTCGTTATAACCGGTCTCGACAGTATGGTATCACAGCTGGCCTCACCTTGGACTTCTCACGAGCGGGTTTGTTTATGCCTTTAAACTTTTTAACAGGCTTTTGGCGACCTGAATTAGACACATCTGCGTCTAGGCTGCTTCTTTCTGTTGCACAATCTATTCCGTACAGAATGGCCACAAGATTCCTTGAGAGAGGCCTCCAAAAACATGGCAGTGCCCCTTAAAAAAGAAAAAGAAAAGTGGCAGTGTTAACGTGCTTGGAGGCCTCTCTCAAGAAATTTTGTGGCCATTCTGTACAAGATAGCTTTGCGCTACAGATTGCACGACTGAAAGAAGCAGGCTAGCCGCAGATGTGTCTAAAGTGCCGTTCACACACTCGCACCCGAGTACGACCGAGAGAAACAAGACCGGTTCTTAAGCCTCTTGCGACGGCATACAACCTGCTCCGCAGCAGTGCATCCCGTTCTACGCCGTCGCAAGAGGCTTAAGAACCGGTCTTGTCTCTCGTTCATACTCGGTTGCAAGTGTGTGAACGGCGCTTAATTCAGGTCGCCAAAAGCCTTGTTAAAAATGTTTAGAGACATAAGCAAACATGCTCGTGAGGATCAACTGTGGTACAATACTTACACTCAGTGTCACACAAAGAAAGTTGGTCCGTGCTACCGCATTCCTGCGGTGTTCTTGGCTCTTAGTAAGATGGTTCGGCTCTGCCACAGAATGAACAGCCCCGAGCAGCCATCTGAGCCTTGCAGCATCAAACACAAGAATAAATTTGTTCGAGTGTACCTTGCGGGAATTCGCGTACCGCCGCCGATTCGCCGTTTCCCACGTGGTCCGTCAACAACCCGAGTCCAGCCCGGTTCTTTCACGGGAGCGGGATTCCGCTCCCCGTTTATTGGTACATAAAACACAACGCTACAAAACACTCAATCTAAACTACAAATACACGCGACATGACACAAATATTTAACGCACGTTAAGCCCAAAGCTAAACACAAAGAAGGCCCCCAGGCCTCGTGTTCCGCGATATGCTAGATCCGGTCGCCACCCACCTGCCTGCGTCTCGGTCTCGTCCGAAGTTCTAAGAGGCCTTCGCCCCCTGGCCCACCGAGTATATATCCATCGATGGGCGAGGAGGTCTCTCCTCGCCCGCCACGGGGCGCCTGCAGCGCCATCCAGTGGCTAGGAGAGAAAGCGGCACGTCGGGAGCCGAATTCGAGATCCCGATCGACTCCGCGGCGACACGACCATGTGATCGTGTGTGAGGCGAGGCAACTACATAGCTGCTTCGCGGCCAAGATTGGCAGAATGGTTTGATGGGCGCCCTCGTGAATGCACGGTGCGCCATACTCTCGAGCATTGTGTATCAGATAGCACTATTGTGAGGAGCAGTGTATATTGGCCAGATGGGCAGGGGTGTGAATGACCGTGCCTGTGAGCACGCTGCTGCAACGCGAGCTAGCCCAGCTGGCCACCTCGCCATTTACTGCAGTAGGTGCTCCTGCTCCCCGGTGTTGCATGATGTTAAGATTCTTGCTAGATACAATGACAAGGCAAGCAGAGAACTGCACGAGGCATACGAAAATTGGGCAGAAGGAAAAGAGTGTGTATAGGTGAGGCATCAATCACCTATACACACTATTAAACAAAAATGCTTTGCTCGAAGTGACGATGGCTAGGCTAGCCGATGGGGCATATAAAGTAAATGTTCTTTCCAAATAAACAACTGTTGCGAGTGTGCCTTGTATTGTCTACCTTTTAGTCTTAGTCCTTGTTGTTTTCAGCGCTTTTCAACATTTAATACAATTAACCAACCGGCCCAATTAACCACTTTACAGTTAGCTAGCTCTGTTCATCAAGCGCTTCTTCACCACCAGCATGTCACAGCCATTTATGCATATGTGCACTCATCTGAAGAGCATTCAAATGGATGTA
Source organism: Ixodes persulcatus (assembly GCA_013358835.2). Taxonomy (NCBI): domain Eukaryota; kingdom Metazoa; phylum Arthropoda; class Arachnida; order Ixodida; family Ixodidae; genus Ixodes; species Ixodes persulcatus. The sequence goes on along the minus strand of JABSTQ010000149.1, from coordinate 99,958 downwards.
ATCACCATATTTGGTGCTATTTTTATGTTTCAGACATCCTTTGGGGACATCATTGTGCCCGAGGCAAGGCTGAAGCTTGTGGACTCCAAGCAGCCGTAGATTTTTACACAAGACCTTGCAGTCGCGGTGTTCGGGACGGAGGCACTTACGAACTGCTGCCTGACTGGGTCTGCTATGAAGGGGAGGCTTCCCGAAGAGGGAGTTAGGGACTTGATAGGTGAGTGAATTGCTGTAAAGAAGAAATAGCAAGGCAATATTGCAATGAAGCTTAAGTGGAACAACTGCTAAGGCTAAGGCTCTTGGCACATATTGGATTTGTGTCTCGGTGCTCCTGGATGGCTTTTTTGGCTAATGTTCAGGTATTTGTCTTCTTTATGTGTCATTATATCTGTGCTACATCTCCGGTTTCCGATAATGTGCCCCAGCTTTAGCATACTTTAATTTTTGCCCAGATTAAAATTCACTCTTATGTTCAATCGGCTTAAAGGGGCGGTGCAACAATTTTCGGACTAGACGGCAGAATCAAGATTAAAAAAATGTGGTCAGCTGTGTGTTCAAAATTATTGTCTAGCCTATGCTATCTCTGACTTTCTAGCCAAATATCCTGAAGCACGGGTTCTCAAACGGGGTTCCTTGAAGAGTATCCTTAGGGTTCTCTCAGCACCTGAGCTTCCACAATTGTTCCTACACCAGTGCCAAACACTCCATAGTTTGTAAATTATTGTTTACAAAGCCTCTAGGCTTCTGCACTGCTCAATTGCAACAATGCCAAGAGTGGAAGGGGCTCCTTGGCTAAGAATAACAAAAAATTTGTGTTCGCTGATATCAGAAAGTTTGAGAGTCCCTGTTGCAAAAAATGTATGTTTGCAGGCTCTCAAAGGGGTCATGAAATCTTTAGACTTCGGCCATATAAGTCCGGCATTGGCTCTCCGTCACATGTTCAGTGAAGACCAGAAAAAAATCTTTGCCAAGGTGCACTAGTTATTATTTAGAAAACTAAAATTGACTCAAGTTTGGGGGGCCCCACAACCTTTAAAGTCCCTTCCAGGTCATGTGCGTGTGACATGAATGGGGGGTCAGATGGGGAGCTGGAGACATCCGGTTTTGTGCTGAAGGTCACGCTTGGCCGGCTGAAGTGGGGAGGGAATGTTGACTCTTGTTGACTTCGAATAGATTGCACCACTAAAACTTAGTGTACAAAAAGGCAATAAGGCTTTGATGTATTTATTTTTGTGTAAATGACAACATTTGTTAAAACATTATCTTCAGATTGGGCAGATACCTGCTCAACTCGCAAACTCAACCACTATTGAGGTCATGCCAGTAGTTCATGTGGCCACCATAAGCTGCATGATGAAAAATTGACCTTTTTTCCTTTCCGATTACGCAGCGTGCTCGCAACATTTCCCGGGATCGTGGTGTGTTTTCTTATACTTGTGATAAAATAAAAGAAATAAAAGTAACGAGCTCCAGACTCTTTCAACAGTAAAATTGTTTCATGATCCCTTTAATTAAGGCATTGCAAATTGATGAAATGCCTTGTTCTGGATTATTTCACACCAGCAATATTTCACAGTTGCCAATAAACGTGGTCATTGGTCCCCGTCCGCAATATATTTAGATGATTAGCTTTTTATTTGTTGGTTCATCTTTGTGAAATTTGCTTAAATTATGTGCACATTAAGTATAATTATGTAGTATTAACCAGATATGAAGGGCAAGTTTCTTAACTGTCTGTTGTCTTCTCTTTTCAGCGTTTGTTATTGCCAAATTCCCCGGAGAAACTCGGAAAACAGTCAAGGAGTATTTGCGAAGGAAGTGCAGCAACACTTCGTACACCCAAAAAAAAGCTTCAAACACAGTGAAAAAAACTGCGGAATGAAAAACTTCGCTCGTTTTCATTCATTTCGTGCATTGTCTTTTTTTTCCCTTCAATCTGATGGATTGTTAATATTTTAGATTTTATTTTAATAAGTGCATTAATATTTTTCATTCATTTTACTTCAGCCATGAATGGAATGTTACTTCAGTCATGGTAGAGTCATGGTAGATGGTAATTATTGTAAGTTTTATTTTAACAGGTGCAATACCTTTTTTTCATTTATTTTACTTCAGCCATGAATGGAATGTTACTTCAGTCATGGTAGAGTCATGGTAGATGGTAATTATTGTAAGTTTTATTTTAACAGGTGCAATACCTTTTTTTCATTTATTTTACTTCAGCCATGAATGGAATGTTACTTCAGTCATGGTAGAGTCATGGTAGATGGTAATTATTGTAAGTTTTATTTTAACAGGTGCAATACCTTTTTTTCATTTATTTTACTTCAGCCATGAATGGAATGTTACTTCAGTCATGGTAGAGTCATGGTAGATGGTAATTATAGTAAGTTTTATTTTAACAGGTGCAATACCTTTTTTTCATTTATTTTACTTCAGCCATGAATGGAATGTTACTTCAGTCATGGTAGAGTCATGGTAGATGGTAATTATTGTAAGTTTTATTTTAACAGGTGCAATACCTTTTTTTCATTTATTTTACTTCAGCCATGAATGGAATGTTACTTCAGTCATGGTAGATGGTAATTATTGTAAGTTTTATTTTAACAGGTGCAATACCTTTTTTTTCATTTATTTTACTTCAGCCATGAAGGGAATGTTACTTCAGTCATGGTCGATGGTAATTATTGTAAGTTTTATTTTAACAGGTGCAATACCTTTTTTACTCGTTTTTCTTCGGCATTTTTCTTCACGTTGCGACTGGTGTCGGTGCGAGGGAATAACCTGGCAAGCTTGGAATTGCACACACTGTCTATGTGAGCGACACGCGCCTGGCACTCGTGAAAGTAGTGTGTACGTAATGACTGGTCGGAGAGTTTTCATGTTTTCTCACGTTCAGTTGCATCTTTGGGAAAAACAAACGTGATATTCAGATTGACGGGATAAAACTACTCTAGAGTTCACCTCTACCTCGTTTTTTTCTTCCAAGAACCTCTTTAACTTCCCTTTGCATCTGTGATATTTGAAAGCCAGTACAAGTATTATATTTTTGTTCCATTGTAGTGTATTTGTTGTAGGCAATGTGTGTTCACTCTATTGAAAAATGTTTTTTTAATAAAAAGTTCTTTAATCTGTCATCACTGAGTTTTTCGTCTACATTAAAGCCTGTAACGTAATGCATTTTAGTTGCGATAAGTGCAAACCACAGCAATTGCTAAATCAATATAATTTTATAGATATCCTCAACTGGAATTGGTCAGGAATAGGTGAAGTACTTTAAAAGCTCCACTAAGTGTACCCCTGATTATATTTGGAAGCCTGCTTCCAAGTTTAATCTGGGGTACACATTATAATACTAAAGGCCTGCTTAAAAGCATACTAAAATGCTGATCAGAAGTGTCCTAAAAGGATTCCTAAAAGCATACTAAATCGCCTCTTACAAGTATGATAGAAGAATCCTAAAAGGATAGGGAAATGTTACTTCTGAAGTACGTCAGAAGGATCCTAAAAGGATGGCAAAATGTTACTTTTGAAGTACGTCAGAAGTATACTAAAACGCCGCCTAAAAGTATGCCAGAAGAATCCTAAAAGGATGGCGAAATGTTACTTTTGAAGTGGGTCAGAAGTATACTAAAAACCGGCCAATTTAGAGCATCAAGCATACTTTTGGAAGTGCAAACAAAGTATACTTTAAGAACCCCGATTTTTCGCTAAGGGATATGTACTATCGGAAACAAAAATTCTTGAGACGAGCGAGTGGCAACTAAAGCACATCACTGCGCCACTTGCATGGTTTTGAGGCCACAGAGGAGCGCATGTGCGTACTTCTTATCTTTCAAGCATGTGTGTTCTTCCGCTCCTCTGTGACATGGTGCATACCCTAAACTTTTACGTGAGGGGCGGCCTCGGAATCCAGTTTGATGGGCATCTGCCATGGATGCTGCAACTAGAGCTAGCGCTTCTGGCTTTGAGGCTCATAAAGACGAGCACAAATGCTTAAATTTAAAACAAACTAAGCTTAAATGTATTTGTTGCATTTCTTGCTGCATGTGCCTGTCACAGGATTCGCTATCAGTTTGAAAGTGAGGTATCGCGAGCTCTGAACAGCAATACCTCTCCCGGTAAGCCAGCGTATTCACAGGGGCTGTTGGTAAAAGATTAGTGCCCGTTCAGTGATGGCAAGTGCAAAAGTTGTTGTGTTCAAGAATAAAGGAGGGAAAGTAAAAACGTGATTGCCTTTCGGAAAGTGGAGGGAACGTATCTATAAAAGTCCAGGCACTTGATTGCGCTGCCTACTAATACATTCAGAATATTGCGGACAAAAAGGGAGTTTCATTTCCAAATGTGTTGATTTCATTTTTCTTTTCATTTCACGATTATTAGGGCACGCTTTCTAATATATCTATAAAGCTATTGGTCATGGGCTGTTGACTAAGCGATCGTACGAATGCTGTGATCTCCAGTTGCGGCACCCGTAGCAGAGGCTCTTCACTGCTGCTGCCGAAGCGCGACTCTAGGTGAATTTTCTCCATATAAGATGCGAAGAACCCACATGCCTGCAAGCATGGTAAGATGAACATGCGCTTTTCCGTGCCCCCAACACCAGGCAAGCCTCCGGCAGATGGCGCCGCCGTGCACATTAGTAGGAAAAATGGTTGGCATAAATCGTGGGGATATTCGTTTCTGTTAGTACATCACTTACTACCTGAAATACTGTTCTGGCTACTTGCAGCGTTGATAAAAACAAAACAGCGCAAAGGCAAGGACGAAGTAGAAGGAACAACAGGACACAGCGCTGTGTCCTGTTGTTGTTTTGTTTTTATCATGTCTTACCAACTAGCCCAAACTTCTACGTTAATCAACTATATTGCAGCGTTACCTGGGCGATTAGATATTCGTTCCAGACCACAAATTCGTGACGGCCAAAAAAAAAATGCCCCAACCGACTCGCGCTTTTGTGGGCTTCTACTTCGCCTAGCTGTACACGCACGACGGAATGACCAACAGAAGCGTGACCGGTCAACCTTCCCGTCGCAACCTCAAGAAGGATGCTGGGTAGAGGAAGCCCCTCACTCCTGCAAAGGTGGAAGCCGTGAAGGGTGGGTGTTGGTTTTATTTATGCTTGCTTCCTGAGGTCAACATTCCAAGATGAATGACGCGATAGACATAAAGCAGGATCCTCAATTATTTGGGATGTGTATACCACTGTATATACATTAACATATCGCAGATTTCGGCGTTTTACCGTGCAGAGGTCGACCTAATAGTGTAGTATTTGAAACTCCTTTTGTAGAATTATGGTCCAAATATTGAGTTTCTGTTTACTCGCGGGTTTAGGTCGTGCCACTACAGTGTCCATTCAGTCTAGAGAGCTTACCTGCAAATAGCTAGGCATTGAATAAAAGCATATACCACACACGTATTGCTGCAAAGAACCCAGCTGTAGATTTGCTGTATTCATGTACAAGTCAGCCCACTGTCAATTGTAAATCTACAATATTGGTCAAAGCCTCTCTGTGAGATTTGACTTTTTATGTACCTAAAAGGTTGAGGCTGGGCACACATAACCGTATTACACTGCTCATATTTGTCTGTATAACTTCTGTTTCCATTGTTTGTAGGAAACCTTAACAACTTTTAATTGCTTCCATCTATACATATCTTGTGCTTTCGCAGTTGGCTTGTCCGACTACATCAAGTGGAGAAGAACAGCCGTGGTCGATGGGGAGCGCCTCGACAAATTGAAAACCATCCTGTCGAACATCTTTAGTGAGAAGAACAGGCCGGAAAGGCAGCCTCGTAAGCCGAAGGCCGGAGTAGACACTCCGCCGGTGGACGACCCAGCAGTTTAAATAAACGTCCTTGTTTGATTTTTTTTTTTTTAGAAAATGTATATGGCACTTTATTTTCTAAACGTTTGACTTCTCAGACCCACGGAATGTGTTGTCACACCCAAGACTTTTACACCAACACGGTTATCAGATGTGAAACAAACTGGTTCACTACAAAATTAATTCCCAGCTAGTTGATAGCCGATTTGAAATGACCCGGTGTATCCCGATCGGGAATAAACTGGGTTCATTCCCGATTTGGAACGTACCGGTTCATTTACGGGTAGTAATATACTGGTTCAGGCACGGTTCAATTTCCAGATTCCTTCCCGGTAAGACTCAACGATATTATCCCTGGTTCGATAATCCATATTGAAACCCGATAATAAAACCTGTAAGGAAATTCATATCGTTTTTTTTTTCTTTTTCAGTTGGGCAGTAGAGATGAAACCACGTAACCATCAAACACAAAAAAAAATAAAAGAAATTTTTTGAAATATATTTTATTGCAGCATTTAGCTTTTTAGCTTTACTTGCTCATGTTTTCTGAGAGAGTAACAGATGCCACCAACCGGCGCATGGACGGTCCCAAGAAACCTTTGCAACAAGAAGCGTTTTCACGCGTGCGATCCTTTGCTTCGCGAAGTTTGCCCACAGAACGACTAAAAGAAAAAAAAAAACAGATAACGGAAAGACACGGGTTGATTTATGTCTGTCCTTCTTGTTTTATCTTCTCTTCTTAATGGAAGTTGGTGCCTTACAAAGGGAGAATACACGGAACCCAGTGGCTACGATTGCAGCGGATCAAAGGCTTCTCAGCCAGGATGCCATCGGCTGTAATATGGCTGCATTCGGGGAGCGCAGCTGCCTTCCGTCGCGCAAAATGCGACACTCTCCCTCTTGGGAAATGTCGGCAGCGATCGGGCTGCGACGGGGCTTCGCACCTGCGTTCGTTCGCGCAAAACGATACACCCCATTCTCCATCCTTCCCCTTCGGGGAGCCATTGGCTCCGATCGGGCTTCGTTCGGCCTCCCCAATAAGCACACCCCCTTGCCCTCCTTCGTTTTCGGGAAGCCATCGGGTTCCATCGTCTCGATGTTGCCGTTAGGACCCCACATAGTCCCCAGCGACGGCCCGACATCTTGCGCTACATGGGAAGCGATGCGTTGTTTACCTTCGTGAATTGCCAGGGCACGATTATTTTATTCGACCAATAAAACACTCAAATATCAAAATGAAAGGAGAAAACAAAAGTGATATGTGTTGTCTCGCTCTTTTGATTTCTGCCACATCTCGTCGTTGTATCTTTTTCAATCTCCGGCTGTAACAACGTTCCCTCTCTGTTCCGAAATTTATATCCGTGCAGCTTCGGGGTGATAGTCATCTTCATGGTACGCTTTGCTCCCCACGAGCAAAGGAAGGTCGGGTGCCGAGAGTGCCAGAGGACGAAAACGTTCCGCGTTTCGAATGCGACCTCCCCTACAATTCTACGCTGAATGAGGCGCCTCAACGAAAAGGGAAACCTCGTAAAAAAGGCCACGGCAGCTGACTATTAAAAATACAGCAATATGTGTGCCTTCGCCGCCGACCCCTTCCTGTCGACGCGGACATCAACATTGGCGCAACACCTGTCTTGTGTTGCGCCAATGTTGATTGCCCATCTTCTTGCGACAATCCCGATTCTTTGTTATTCAAGCTTAATCTTTGGATTCTTGAATTTTGAAAATTACGAGATTATCCGCCTTTATTAGGCTTCTATAGAAGAAGCGCAATAATAGATTCCTTACCTTTCGCCTTGGAGGTGTAAGAGGCTAAAACAAGAAGCGTATTGTCTCTGAACTTTACACTAGAGAACTTCATTATAGATAGCTAACCAACAAGAAAACATGTCGCGATTACCATAATTAGGAATATTCAAAGTTGCTTAACATACTCAACGAACCGAACCCTTTACTAATGAAGAAATTCAAATTTAATGTTTAATATTTCGCGCGTGCGTCTGCAACTGAAACCAAACTTGTTCCGCGAATCTTTTGTCGGCAACAGAAGGGCGACTGACGCGATGCCATTCGTCACATATTTTAAGGGCTAGGTTTTAGAAAAACATTTCAGACAACAACACGCATTGTGTTCTGAACTGCTACTGGAATTGCCCCGAAGACTGTCGAAGTGCAAAATGAAAAGTAGGATGGCGGGGTTTCAAACCCGTGACTCCAGGTGGCAAAAGAATGAGTTGCCAAATCGGCCACGCACGTTGCAATATTAATGGAAAATACAGACGCTTAGAAGGGGGGATCTACAATCGGGGATTGTTCCCAAATAATTATTAAACCGTTTTTCTTTGGGAAGGGGGGGGGGAAACTCGAGATATAAATTTTGAATATAGCCTTCGATATAAAGGCAGCACATAAAAGTCTATTTGTTTAGATTATGCGTACTTAGCTTCTTTATTTTCATATTATTCCAGCATAAAAAAAATATCAAGGAACGCGAATGAAAGCAGTTCGCCTCCTGATACAAGGCCTATTTTTTTTATTTAGTCATGGTTCCGTTAATATGTTGGTGAAAACGCATTAAAAACTATTTTTGGTTACCTCGCGAAGAAACAAAATTTCACTAAAATGTATTACTAAACATATTGTCGTAATTTTTTTTTTCTTTTTTTGCAGTAGATGCATTGCGCCTTATTACGACATGTAGCGATTTGCCTCTTATTTAGGTGCAACCACGGCTTGCATTGTCTCTTTCATTTAGTATGTAAAATAGACCGGCCGTGTTTTTTCCTCTTCATGTAACGGCATGTGTACGTGCCGACAATTTGCTCGTAATTTATAACTTTCGAATTTACCCAAGCAACTGATTATTTGCTGAAAAAAATCATGGCATTTTGTGGGCACTTCATTGTTTCGTGGGCCATATCTTATTACAATTTTCTAAATTTTTTTTTCCTTCCAATTTTAGTGCGTAATTTCTTCCTTATTTTCTATACTGCATATCTAACGCCTAAAGCGTCCTAAAATACATTTTTTCAGAAAAGTCAACAATGGAATAGACGTTTAGTATTTATCATACGAAAATGCGTGTGTTAATTATACCCAGCTCGATAATGTACCCCCATTTTACCGTCGTAATGCCGATATTGGCACAATCATGACGTGTCTTTTTAAATGCGCAGTTCATTGAAATTGAATTCTGTTTGCTTTAGAGATTTTTTTAACACCGGTCGGCCGAATTCAACTGACGATGGTATAGATTTTTTTTCTCCAAGGTTCTGTATCGTTCCTTCTTGATTCATGCCTTCCAACTCCTCTGCTTTACACATCGCAGGCTTATTTTTTTTTATTTTATCTGACCTTTTGCATAAGTTAGTTCTTACTCACAGGGCACCTTACACACCAAGTGCATAGAGCTCTTTACGGGAAAGCTACATCAAGCTAATTGCAGTCTACAAGAATGCTAGTTAAATGTGACACTACCTTCCTTCGCCATAGATCCCTCATTTCTACCACTTCCTGACTAGTCCATCTATCCTAGTCCAAATGGTGTTGGTCTAGCGCGTTACATTTTCTTTGTCGGAAATTTTCCGCCGGTTTAGGAATGTTCCGTCGACCGGACGTCCCTATACAAGGCAGGCTCGTGCGTGGAGACGACGCAAATGGATGCGGGTTGTCGAGGTCGTGAGCGACGGTGGCGCTAGAAACAGAAAGGCGACCAAAGAATAACAAAGTATCTCAGGCAAAAAAGTGGGACATGGAGGCGTTATAAAACCCAAGCGCCATCCATCTCCCTGCCACAGCTCTCGCCGGCTTCCGCAAACGCTGCAACACTAACGCAACTTAGTGTCTCTCAGAGAGAATCGGACGACAGTCGCTGCCTACCACATCATGATCGCTCAGGTAAGTCCTCCTACTCTCTTGTTTTCACTCATGTTACTATATGAATGCGAGTATACCCCTGGATGTAAAAAACATAATGTGTGGCGAACATTGAAGTCCCATGCTGACTTTAACGAGTGCTTTGATGGAAGAAATGTATTTTGAACTTTTGAAATTGCAATTTAATTTATTCGATGCCATGAAGAATCATTGAACAATTGAGACCTGAAGAGCCACCCTATCCAACGGCCGGTCTCAAGCAGGCGCTCGCTGCCTTACGCTGTTCATTGGAAGCGCGTGGACTGTCCAGGCTCTCGAAATGCCGGATTCTTATCGAAGCAAGCGAGCTCTTGCAAGAGGAGGCAGAACCGCCTTTCCTCTCTGTTAGAGCCACTCAATGAGCTCCGCTTAGAGTAGCGGCACTCTGTTTCCCGATATTGTGGTGGGCGCCGCCATCTTGGTGCTTGTACTGAGCAGATGCAACTGCCTATCGTCATGATTCAAAAGTGCGAGTTCCTCAGCATTCGATTCGATGTTAGGGAGCTCACGTAATATTGCCTTGCTCTAGCGCGAACTCTTTAAACATATGTGGAGGGCGGAGAAGCGTTTCCTCTGATTTCAGATAACGTTTCAGATAACTGGCAACCATGATTTCAACACAATATGGCCAAGTGTCGTTACTCTGAATCGTAGCTTATTTAGTGGCACTACTCCCTCCATACTGTCTGGGGCAATATTTTTAAGAATGACTTGGCACTCAGATTTGAGTTGTGTAATAAGTTTAAATCTTGGTCTTCTGAAATTGCTATGACTGGAACCTTTGAAATTTGACTCTAATTTCTCCAGTCTCATGTAGGAATAAACATGCTTAGAGAAAGATTTATGTTCACCGAATTCCATTGCTCATTACTCGTTAAAAAAATGCTGGAGACCCGATGAAGTAAACTCTCCAAAATGGTATCAATTATACTATACTTACTGACCGCTGAGAAACGAACAGCCAATGACGTTCACGCTTTTGGTGTCGTGAATCGTTCTTCGGTGTTATTATGGGTTGGTGTCACAATCTTATTTGCTGCGAAGTATTGCCTGAGACTCGCCATGTTCAGTGTTTCATTCACTGCCAGTGAGCATATAATTTATATTTAATGCGCGATTAAAAAATGCTGCGAGAATTACGAAGAAAAAAGCTTGAAGATAATCAATACTGTGACTGACGGCAGCTTGCCTTCCGTCATAAACTGTAACATTTTCACATTGCCAGTATTTATGTGTTTATTTATTACCACGTATGCTCTATAGCGCAAAGGCATACCGGACATGTGATCACTTTGCTTGAGTGCGGGCGGTATAACTGCTCAGTGCATATGGCGACTTCATAGACGAAAAAAAACTAAAGAGCGAAAAAAACACTGATTTCTGTCCTTTTACTTTTGAAATCGTAAAAAGATCATTACTGAGAGTACATACAAAAGTACAGTCTCCAACAAGATATTGAAGACTCATTCGACGAGGCACTCTTAAGGGATTGAGCTGGATCGTTACGACCAGGAGGCCCCCGTTGCTTTGGGTGGGGAATTAAATGACCCTTTGTTTTCTTAATGAGACGATCAAATGCTTGAAGCGCTAGAATAATATTCCCAGACTTTTTTGTACGTCCGTCTGTCCGAACGTTCGTGCGTTTCCCGCTAAAGTTAGCGGCCAACCTGAAGTGGAGTTTAGGTCACGCGGCGTAGATTGGTGTCACATGACCTGACGTCACGTGACCTATGCACAATTTCGTTTCCCGCGCAATCTATAGGGACAATTGGATAAATATGTTCACTCCCGAAACGATATTCTCTCCCCGAAAAAATATTTTTAAATGACCTCGCGTTAAACGGTGTTCACAAATTTGAACCCGAGGAAGATGGAGAGACTCAAGAGCGGTTTTTAAGTCACTCGCGATGGCGTAGGACCGGCTCCGCAGCAGCGCATCTGGTCCTACGCCGTAGTAGGAGGCTTAAAAACCGGTCTTGTCTCTTTCCGTCCTACTCGGTTACAAGTGTGTGAGCGGCGCTTTAGGTAACTCATTTTATGCATTGGAGGATGTTAGAATAAAGATCGCTTCCAATTTTTCTCCTTCCAGAAATTAGGTGCCTTTGGCCAACGTATGTTTAGCACTTCAGCAAAAACAGCGTTCCCGAATACATTTTTTTTTTAAATTGCGAGGCACCATTAGTACTTTAATAAGGTTTATCTTTATGCTCATTGAACCATAACAATTAATTTCGTTATTTTGTCCTCGAGAGTGCTTTTTTTTTTAGTGAGATATTAAAATTTAAGAGATGCCGTGTTGCATGCCATAGGGCCCCTAACAAGCGGAATTAGGTCATTTTTCCGCTGGAATCACTACAAGTTCGCAATTCCAAATAAAAGCAACAAAAACATTGCTTTAAGAATAAAGTAGTACTATACTTGGAGTGCAAGAAGCAGTAAATCCATGGAGATATAGTCTCGTGTTAAAATTTCAAGCATGCTGAGGGCTCTCGCTGGCTTTAAAAACGTAGGCTAGTACTGCAACGACCCTAAATATGTGGTTGGTATTTTGTTTGTTTTTTTCAGCTAGTTCTTATGTGTATCACCTCGGTGGCGTTGGGCGTCGACCGGCCTTCCCTTCCTGGTTTGAACCGGGGTGGTTTCCGACCATCCAGTTTCCTGAGCGCTGGTCTTGACGACGAGTCCCTCCTCGTAAGTCCACAGTAAACCGATCAACAATTCTTTTTTTTACCTCTGTCAATTAAGGAATGGAACTCCCTATCAGTTGAAATTGTAACCCTTCCGCCGCTTGACAGCTTTTGCGATGCGACCATTTGTTTTTTGTTTTTCTTATGAATAGTGATTGCGAGCAGATTTCGGGAGCAAAACAAAATCATATTTCCAAGTAGCCATAAAGGCCATTAAAAAAACGAAATACGTTTACCATTCGTCCCTAATGCCGAATTAGAGCGCCACTCTTGAGGAGGAGGAGGTTTGACTTAAACTACCAAAGTATGAAAAGCTTGCCTATCAGAAATCACTTCAAGCAGATGTGGAGTACATTGAACTGCCTAAATACAACATTTGATTAGTTTGTCAATTGAGTTGTGCAGCATCAAACTGATGAATCAGAGAAGTTTATGTTATTGTTTTTTTTTCTATCAAGAACAACCTGATGAGTTTCTTGCACACCAATCACAAACGGGGTTCGGGAACTATTAGCGGCGAGATGTTTTGGTGGCGCCCTCCTATGGTTCCCCCTTGTGACGTCATTACCTTGCAAACAACAATTTCGATGGTGTTTGTAAATAGCATGGTGGAGGCTTGAAATCATTGCGCTCTCAAAGGAACACTGCCAACACCGTCAAAATTAAAGTTCTTTCATTCCTCTTATTTCCATCAATGATAATCCCTTTCTTACGTCATAGTCAGCGTTCGGCCAATCGTGGAAGGCCGACCACAGCGACGCTTGTGTTCGCTCTCGGGGCTAATAACCACAATACTTGCTGATGCTGGAAAGCTTCAGCAAGAGCAGTGAGCAGATATGTTTGGCGTGGAATTGTGTTAGCGCATGCGTTAGTTCACTGAATGTGTATACTCGCCATTGTATGTGATGTGAGTAGTGACTTTAATATAGTGACGCTAATGACCGTATTAAATAGTCAACTAATAAAGAAAAGCAAAATTACTATTTTAAAGTGAAGAAACTAGCTTGACTCGCTTCATCCTGAGTGATGCTATGCAGAGAAGCAATAACATTTCTTCTAGAAGCCGTTTTTGTGGATATTGTTTTAGCGACTGCGCCAAACGCCAAATTATTATTAGTTGTACCAATGCTTTTTAGTAAGAGATATCGTCCACGAACTTCAAAACACTGTTCCTCATTTGACAGACTCCCTAGGAGAAGATAGAATACTTAGAACCTTAATAAGTGCAGAGCTGGTCACCGGCCAAATGATTACCTTAAATATGTAGGCTATATAAGGCTCTAGAGAGGGTATGGGGGAGGGGGTATTCCCGTGTGGCGCCACGAGGGTGACCCTTGTGACGACACACGTGACGTCACGTGTGACGTCAAGATGAAAAATGTCCCATAATGCAACGCGCGGTTACGCCGACGGCGACGGCGACGAGGCTCACCGCGAAGACGGGCGCCTAAGAGCTGCGATCTAAAATTTACGTCCGCGTTTACACTGCGTAAGGTGGGTCTTTTTTTAGCCATGATGACGCTGGTATATGATGTAGCTTAGAAATTTCACCAGTGCAGTACGACTGCTAGCCTGGTATATTTAACGTGCACCACGCAGGAGTGATACACGACCGATTGCCACTACGATGCTCATCCATACCGGAACAGACAGCGCCGGCGATTGAGCCCAGGGTTCATGTGTAGGGTGTACTAGAATTGGGGAGCTGTGCCGTCCGGCTGCACAGAGTGGGTCGCGATGAGTAAACAATGCCGGTGAGGGCGCTGTGGGGCAGAGCGCGGACATGCGATGGCTGTCAGATCTGTCGCACCACAGATGCTGTATTCGGCACGAAAATGGCCGTATGTTTTCTGTTTTTTGTTCTGATCTTTTTCGAGAAGAGTAAGTTTTATCCTATCTCCCATCTCCTGTGCAAAGGCGTGACTTGCGCGAGTGGCAGAAGCTTATATTCAAATCTCAAATGCCCTTTTGGAGCGGTCGGTTACTTACGTAGTCTCGCTTGTTTAATAATTTTTCTTCACGTTTCGCTGTTATAGGAGAATAATTGTCTACCTCAGCTTGCACACCAGCATTAAGAAAGCGAAGTTGGAGTCTCCATTTTTGTGTCATAACTCTCGTAATTATATTTACGGCAGCTGTAAAACTTTGCGTACATTTAAATACCTCGTTTTTGTTCGGGAGTTAACACACCTTTTGTGCGTAGCATGGCTTATTGAAAGCGATCTTTTCTTGCCTTCTGCATTCCCAGTCAAAGCTTATAGACCACGAAATGTTTTAATTGATTCCCTCTAGTGAGAATGCCTTAGATAAAAATAAACGCAAAGACTGGAAAGACAAATGAACCAACTTCAATTGCTGTCTTTTTTCAAGAGCAATGCTACTTGCAGAAGTTTGTTTTTTCTTACTTGTCACACACGTCACACATTCTTCTTAGACTTACTTTTTCCCTTCTAAATTAGCTTCGTTTTTTTAACTTCAAAAAATTACAATCTCGTGACGTAGTAGAATTTTTTCTTCACATCAGTCGATCACGTTCCGCAAACAAAGAGGCGGCGCTCAGTGTCTGAAACAAGGAGCTTTCTCTTGACTCTGTTGGTACTAGGGTTCCGTGTTTTCGATGTTAATTTTTTTTTTCCAATTGGGGAGAATTGTTTTTGTTTTTGTTTTTTTTTTTGGGGGGGGGGAGGGGAAGGTTCAATTCTCCCGTAGATTCAGTGTTTTTGTGTAAATTGGTTAGGCTATAACCAATTCGCACAGAAAACAGGAAATCTACGAGACCAAAATAAAGTTAAAAAATACCCCTAAATTCGAAAAAAAAATGCACAAAAACATGGAACCTCAAATGTAATTTACAAAGAAGAAAAAACGGACATTTACGACAAACGAGACAAACAAGCCTGTGTCGTCTCTTTGTCTTGAATGTCCCTCTTTCCTTATCGTAAAGTAGATGCCAACACCCTCAACCATCTACCTTAAATGTAACCCAAGCTGTACACCGTTTTTTTAAAACGCCACAGCTCTGTCTTCTTTTCTTTCTTGGCAGTACTTGAAAGCGTTGCAAGTACCTCGTCTCTTCGGCACAACTATAGCTGCCACACAATACTGTATCGCTTCGCAGAAAACGCGAAAGAAGAAGAAATAGTCGCATAAACAAGTCCCCAGCCGGCCTCGCTAAACG
This sequence comes from Ixodes persulcatus, assembly GCA_013358835.2. NCBI lineage: Eukaryota > Metazoa > Arthropoda > Arachnida > Ixodida > Ixodidae > Ixodes > Ixodes persulcatus. The sequence continues at coordinate 84,347 of JABSTQ010000149.1, read as the reverse complement.
CTGCCCCACCGGCCTCCTGGCCGCGCTGTGACACGCAGCGACACCCCAGGCAGCTGCGGCGGAAGTGGGCCACACGGCACGCAGCTCCTAGAGAGGGGCCAAAGCGGTCGGCACGCCTCCCAGTTCTAGTACGCCCTACGCTGGGTTCTCCAGCGCGAGCTTTCACCCCGTAGGTTCTGAGCCGCACGAGGGGCGAAAGCCCGCGCTACATGATCTACATTCGTTAGTCGCATGAGTGACGCTAATTCGAATTGAATAAAGCTCTTAAAATTTGGGTGAGAGCCGGGTATCCTAAAATATTACGTGTAAAGATTTTTTTTTTGTTCCTTCGTTACTAGTACACTGCTTTCGCGAGCTGATGAACAGTAAAGGCAATTAAAGCTATGAAAGGCGAAGAAAAACTGGGTGAGCAAGAACGTCTCTTTTTTGACACAGTTCGGCGTTTCCTGGTTCTATATTTATATTACACATTTCCCCATATTTGTTGAGCGATTTACACCAGCAGCGTTTTTATAAAAGGGATGACGACAGCAGAACCGGGGCCTAATGCTGTGTAGAACGAGTCTTTTAAATGGATGCTGAACCGAAATTTGGATTTCACAAAATAAGCTTGCAGAAGTGTTCACCATGGCGCCTCAAACCACGAAACATCACTCATATAGCCATTTTTCGAGTGGATGGCCGTATTTATGGAAAATCGAGGAGCGAATGAGGGAGAAAATTGACGTCATCTTATCGCGCAAGAGTTGAGAAGGAGGAGAAATTGCCTCACTTCCCTTCCTCTCCGCGCCCTCGCGGAGTCAAACCGAAAAGAGGAGGAAATAAGAACCGCGAGGTCACGAGTCTTTTCCGCCTTGCGGCGAGTGCGCTCTTCTTTTACAAAAATACGACGATCCGTTGGAGATGCCGCTTTATGAGAGGCGTTTTGGGATTTCTAGCGTCCCGCCTATCGATTCTGCGTTGTTTTCTGAAATTTGACTTTCGGTTCAGCATCCCTTTAAATTACTTGATTAGCTGTGCCCACCTGGGGAAACAACTAAAGGTCAGGATACAAATTTAGCCTATTGATTCGGCCACTTTAGTCTAGCATTAAACTAGACTTGCACCACCTTGTTTGCGTTGTTTCAACCTTTTCCATAGCTCAATAGTGCGCAGTTTTTCCTGTTAACTTTAACACAGGAGTAGACCTCTTCATCAATGCTTCAGAGCGCACTCTATAAAAAGGGTGTCATGGGGTACACCCATTGGGGGTGTAAGTGCTTGTCACATATACTACATCCTTTGGTGGAACACTTGTACACCACAAATATGGGAGTATGTGTACACCCGTTGGTGTGGTGAACATGTACACCTTTTTCTACAGACATCTCACTCGAAGGGAACACAGGTGCACCCCATTCTATGGTGTACGGGTACACCTCTTTCTACACCCAATGAAATGAAAGGGAACACAGATGCACCCCGTTCAAAGGTGTACCATTGCACCACCACATAAACCCGCCTCACTCAAAGGGAACACAGATGCACCCCGCTCAATAGTGTACCATTACTCCCCTTTCTACACCTACTGCTCTTAAAGGGAACACAGGAACCCCCCCCCCCCCCCTATTCAATAGAGTAGTGTTACACCTCTTTCTACACCCACAGAATTTGAAGAGAACACAGATGCACCCGATTCAAAGGTGCATTGTCACACCACTTTATGCACGCGCTTCATAACAAACTTCATAAACCTATTTAAGACATCAAGGAAACCCTTAAAAAATGTATGCGCCCGGTGATTGCAAGAAGGCAGGTAAACGGACACACGGGATTGTTTTCAAATCTCATAGAAGTTTATTAGAAAGCTCATTCCTTAAACAAGTACAAACTTGTAAGCAATCCATGATATGTGAAGAGGTACGAAGAAGCTGTTACACAACTGAGAAGATTACTAATGCCCGTGTCCCACTAGAGCGACAGACAAAAACAAAAGACAGCGACAAGCCTCAAACCCATGCAGCATGCTCGCGATGGTACCTTTTGCAGGCGTCTAGTCTTTCGGTGCTCCTGAAGTAAGCACGAGCGATTGCAAGCCTGCCAAAGATACCCTCGCGTGCATGATTCTCGTGTTTCAGCATAGCCTCCTTTAATCTGCAAAGCCTCTCAAATCGCGAAAGGCTCTGGTTTGGGGCTTGTCGCTGTCGTTTGTTTCTGTCTGTCGCTCTAGTGGGACACGGACATAAGAAAACAAGAACCGGGGGTAAGTCTTAGGTAGTGTCTATTCTCCAAGCAGCCGGCAAAATTATTTCCACAAAACTTCCACCGGCAATCGCTATTCATTCATCGAACGACGTTTCATCGACAGTTCAGATTAGCTTTCCTATATTATCTTCTCTTTTTTTTTCTTGTAATGAGCCGCCCCAGAATGTATCCGCAAAGTGACGAGTACGGGTGGGACACGTGTGTTAACATTTTCGAAATGAGCCGCCGCAGACTGTCGCAACGAAGCGGCGTAAACAGGTGGGCTGAGTCGGTGAGCACGAGTCGCACAGATACACGCTCGACAAAATGTCCCTACAGCGTGCATTTCGCGTAACGAGTGACGATGAAACGTTAGTATTGATGTAACGTGTCTACAAAACGTGTATCAACGAAAACGTGTTTTCCCAAAACGCCAGGAGAATAAGAAAGTCACTATTCTACTGGCAGTAGTCACATTATTTTTGTCAGCTAATGGCAGGCGACTTCCGATAGAAGTTCGGGGAAATTATTCTCCCGGCTGCTAGAACATAGACACTGTCTAATTCTAGAGGTAATCCGGAACAGAACGGTCAATTATTGCAAAGGAGTAGGTTGTAGAGCACTTACAATGAAAATACCGGACTCGAAATATGTAATCCGAAATATATGTCGACACGGGCACTGCAGAACAACAAAAACAAAAAACGAAAGGAAAGGGGTCCGTGAAGATTTAACACGATATGGCAGAAGCAGTAATTTGCCGAGCCGAACAGTAAACGCATCACATAAATTTCTTGGGCTTTTTTGAAGAAATCGCTTTTTGCCGATATACGCGTGGGACTTTTCAAACAATAGAAATGTTGGTACACTCAAATACGTTGTCGCGGACGCAATCTACGGCAGCCCCGCTGGTCGCAGCACAGCACACAAGAAACTAGGCCGAGAAGCAGACATTCCAAGGTCGGAAAAATCTACTAGGTCATCCGTGAAACCTTTACCACATGATCACGCTTCTGCCGTCACCCGCGCCCAGACAAGGGATAAAAAAAGCCTCCGGTTCTTTGGTCCGGCAACTGCGCACATTCTTCCATGCTTTCAGCTTTGGGAGAGAAAGAAAAAGAAAGGAGTATGAAAATTGCAGCTCTTTCAAGGCTAAAAGGGGGCTCCCTCGCAAAGGATTATCTTTAGGGGCAACCCAACAATGAACACAACGAGATGCTTTGTCACTTATATCCTCTTAGAAGTTCGACCCAAAGTTAATAGTGCAGTAGATGCTATCCGTGGCCTTGGCCTTCAGGCAGGTGCCGTGCTCTGCCTTATCTCTAGCTTAGAGACTGTAGCCACGTGATCCTACCCGGAGAGCCGCTTGGCCTAAAACAAGCATAGCGTCCACTCTACTGTCAATACCGAGTGAACAGGATAGCTCCATACTTCCCAAGAAACTACCAAACCTAAAAAGTGACCCCCAAGGGGGAATCCAAGCACACGCTGATTGGGGCGCGTGGCTAGCGTAGCGGTGCACTGATACACCTAGAGGTTTTTAAGGGAAAGGAGGATGCTCATTGTCGGTGTACAAGTACACTGGCTGGGTAACGCAGGGTGCATCTTTCAGGAAAAGGGTGCATGTGCGCCCGATTCACCTGACTACACCCTTTCTTTCGAGTGCGATAATAAGATAATGAGTGCACGCGTTTCTTCAGCTGTGAGTAAGCCACTTGCTACACTAACTGTACGCTTCGTTCCTTTCCACGCCAGCCGGCTGAACCGTACACCTTCTCCAACGACAATGTCGATGAGTACGGCAACAAGCAGTTCTACAAAGAGCAGGGCGACGTCAACAACGTCAAGACGGGCTCCTACGGCTACACGGACGCCAACGGAATCTTCCGCAGCGTCAAGTACGTTGCCGACGCCGAAGGATTCCGGGCAAAGGTGGAAACGAACGAGCCAGGAACTAGGGCCGGTACCACCGCCGATGCCGTGTACGACGCCAAGCCCATCGTGGTCCCGCCAGTCATCCGACCAGCAGGAGCTTCCGTTGTGCCCGCATACGTCAAGAAGAACGGCCCTAGCCTGGGCCGCTTCCCGTTCGGAAATTCTGGTTAGGCCTAGATTTTAATAATATAAATAGATCTTCCTAAACACTCGTGAGATTCCCGCGCCCAGCCAGGTGACACTGCCGGGGATGCACATTGACGGTGAAGCTACCTTCTACTGAGGACAAGGGGTTGTGGGGATTTGTGACTGCTTTTCGAAACGAGTCCGTTACATACCCACTTCGAAAAACAATTCTTGTGGCAGACGAGTGACCCGGATGTTATTTTTAGTCTCCGGATTCACGTGATGATGTGAAATAAAAAGCATATTTAATTGATAAACTTCCGGTCTTATGTATTATGAATTAGTGAGAGCGTCCAACCTCGCGCCTTCCGTAAGAGTGGCTCCTCCGACTTCCCTTTTGAAAACGTTATATGTTTATTTATTTATATATATATTCATTCATTTATTAGTACATTCAAGGCCCTGGAACACGGCATCATACAAGGGAAGTTCAGCTCATAATTTTAGGACAAAAGAATCCTAAACACTCATGAACCACTATGCAAAAATGCATCAAAAAACATGAAAAACAAACTATTACCAAAAGTTCAAACCCACCTACATTGAAAAATAGTAGTCTGTTGTGGATTCCGAAAATTCGACTACATTTCTTTTTAAGTAAGTCTATACACGAACTCATCTCTGTGACGTCACGGCGCGGTGGTGGCGCATCGGTCGCACTTCCGGTCTGGGGCTGTGGGCAGAAGTCCCCATGCCAGACGTGTATTCCTGCGTTGTTTTGAAAGGAACCAGACAAAAACATGCCTTCTCGTCAAAACGCCGCGACTGGGGCCGTACTAAAAGTGTCGAGAAAGGTTTGAAGGTCAGTTTTCACGTGCTCGGTTCGTCCAAGAATCTGGATATGTGCCGTGAAAAGGGAAAAGCAGACGCCGTCGGACAACGGTTGCGTGGGCGGGAAGCACTTTGGGTTGAATCCACGGATACTTGAGGTCATCAGATTTATTTGTTTTGTTCCAACATCAACGCCAGAAAACCATCAAGTTGTGCGGACCACCTGCGGACTACGTTCAGTGCGTCTTCAAGTTCAAACGGCCGCCTGATCGTTCGAACTCTCGTCTGCTCTTTCAAACGTTTCTGCTTGTCGTCTGCTCTCTTAGACGACGCCGGCCCGTAGACCAAATGTTGGCCCGGTACTTGCGATAAGAAGTAAGTGCAGGCCTCAAAAGACTTAAATTTGAAGGTCGGTAAGCAGGCTCGATGTAAACAGTAGATACAGGGAGATGTTGATCATTGTTACAAGTGACCATCACCGACTTGTTATGCCTAATTCACTTGGTCCGATTCTGCTTGCGATTTTCAGTATCGACGTCGACCATTTCAGCTATGGTTCACGCTTTTGCAGCCCGAGCGGCGTCGCGACTGAAAATTGCGAGCGAAACCGCATTATGCGAATCAGGCTTTAGCGTAAATACTGCGGCGTCCACGCGGAATGAACCGCCACATGTCACATTATTCACGCGAAGTTTTGCGGTGTAACGAGCCTCGGTAATTTCACTGACGCCGCTCAAGCAGTCAGACATCGCCAGGAAGACGTAGAATCAACAATTCGAACGCGAAAAAGGGCAGGAGACTCACACCGACCCCGAAAACATCGTATTCCAATGGTTTGTCTATGGGCGACGGAGAGTTTCTTGCCCACACCCCCATCGCGCATGCGCGGCGCCGGTGGCGTCCGCTAGCGGCGCTCCGGTTTGTTTGTAAACATGAGTTGGTGTATAGTGTTAGCTATGACTATGTCATCGGATAAAGCGTTCCCTTCAATAATTGTGAATGGTATGGAAGAGTTAGCGTTTGAAGTGGTGGAGGCATATATGGGTTGTATTTTAGAGCTCTTATCAAATCTCGGGAAAAATGAAGTGGGCGAAGGAAATAGTTTATTACTAATGGTTGGGTATGGTGGTAAATCTTGTAAAACTTGTCAAACAAAATTCGCCTTATAGCGAATTCAGGGAGGTTCGCTCGCTCATGAAATTAAGACACGCTTGTGTAAAAAGAATAGGTTTGATTTCAGATAAGATCGACCAAAGGGTGGCTGGTCGACATTCTTAAATCAACTGATGTTTTTATATTCTAATGTCTATTGTCTGGTATAAACGAATCCACACTTAGTTTTGACCAGAAAAAATATTTGGGGACAGGACAAATAGTAGGGTATGAAGTGGTGGACAGGGATGTCAAACATGCCCCCTCCTGATGGAGGGGGCATGTTTGAGAGTGAATAACTAAAACGACAACATTAGGAGAATGCTAATACTTTTTAGACGCAAGCTATGGGTACAGCTTGGTTGTGATGTAAGGTAATAATGTTTATTTAAATTTTATTTATTTTCCTTATTATTTCGAAACATGCTTGCTCGAACGACAAAAGGCAAAATTTGGAGGCCTGTATCTCAAGAAATCATTTAATCATTATCATATAATTTGCAGGTAGTATTTTAGTTATATATGACTCTTATTGAAATAATAAATAAGGAATCTGAGTGAGACGATAGTCAGCATATATTTAGGCAAACATGAGAAAAAAAAATCAAACAACGAACAATTCCGATGCGAATAAACAAAAAAATACCACCTTCGATTGTTTTTTTTTTAATTTGTGTACCCTGTCGTGCCTTATTTCGGAATTCATTTCTATTAAAAACTTGTTGCATTATTTTATTGAGGAAGAAGACACAACTCCCCAAAGTAGGGTCCTTTTTCAAAGCCTACACTTAGCAGTACCCTATACGAGAAGTGACTCTGAGTTTCAGTTTCAGGAGAGTAACACACATCTTGCATATAATTTTATTCAGAAGAGGTCACTGACAACTAGAGCAATCGGTCACACACTAAAAGTGAGGAGAAACTATATACAGCATTTTACATACAGCGTACAAAGAGGTATCATATTAGAGACTAGTGATTCGAGAAAAGACGATGTTTTACTTTCCGGTATCGTTTTTATTTAAAATAAAAGAAACAACTTTACTTCCACACACAAAAATAAAGATAGAATACTAAAATTGTTTAGGTTGGTTATGTATTTCCGGGTACAAACGATTTCAAGTGAGCGGTGCCACCACGCCGGACTGTAAGAGCTTCGATACTCTCGGTGTACGAATGGATCGTGGCAAGCCGAGATATTTCATCCTGCTCGAGGATAACGTATCGTAATTCTCATATGGTGATCAGATAAAGATTGTAATCTATCACCAAGTGAACTAGTAGGTTTAATACCCCGCGAAGAAAACTGTGATATATACCCTGCATTCAAAATGAGCCAGTCCTTGGGGTATCAAATTCGGCACTTTAGCACTAAGGCTTCCCGTGATGTACCCATTTATTAAAGTTTCTTCAAATCAGATCCGACTGTCCGCGCTACATATATGTCACAGGTTCCTTCTTTTGATGACTTGCACAGCCGCGACGCGTGCCAAGACTGAATGCCAGGGAAGGCGCGCACCGTCAGCCACTCTTTTTTTATTTTTTCACGATACCGAACTTTATTTTTGTCCAGATACTCAAGCTGCAAGCCTTTCAGTTTCTCGGATAGAACGCTCATCATTGTCCTGGCCGTCTGAATGGTGTTTATTGAACTTCCTATCAGGTTGTTCAACGTGGCCTGGTGCTTCACGAGTCCGCCAACTTCGTCACGTGCATTTGTCCCATGCCGAGATGCTGAAAATAACCACTGGGCTTGTGGGCAATCGTTCTGCGCAAACTGGTGAAGCTGGTAGCGGTTCTTAAAATGTCTGGCGCCCCGTCACTTACGTAGGTCACGTGAGAGTATACCGCAACGTTGTCTTTAACCGACTCGTTCACGTTTTCCAGAGCCAATCACGTGAGAGCGGCGTCGTCCCACAGGTCCTCACTGATGATAGCAACGCTGTTTGTAGATTTTCTTGTCGTCGCTACACATGCAAATATCGTAACTTTTTTTTTCTCAGTGGTATGCTTTAACATTGTCAGGAAGCACGATGGTTCAGTTTTCAGCAAGGTCAAAATGAAAGACAATGCTCCCGCGTTGCATGCAGCTGCTTTTCATCGTAGATCGCTTTATTTTGCGTTTGTCAGATATGGCTGTAAAATATCCGACTTTCAACCGTTACTTGAACGACTTCGGACGCCCATGTTGTAAGCACAGTCTCTTCATCCTCTGGGATATGAAGTTCCTCGGGTTAAAGATACTGGCCTTTTGGGGCAGTGATCACAGTCTCCATAAAGACGCAGAGTTGTTAGTGGGTTGCACAGAAATGCTGAATTCATATCATCAGTATGAAATATTGAGCCTGTAACGTTCTCTACAGCGGCAATACAAATGTAATAATTGGCACAGCGCACACAAAGGCACACTTCCTGGTGTGGAATAGATTTGACCCATCTAGGGAAGCAAGGAATAAAATTTGGTTAGCCCAAAGCCGAAACCAGGATGCTTGTCTTTGTATACACGAAAGGCCTCTCGGATTGAGCGTGTCAGGATGCGCTTTGGCACGAACGTTTTTTCCCCGTCGAGCATGACAGAGATAACGTCCCTCTGGTTGGGACCTTGGTGCGAACATTGTAGCTCGTTTTTCGCGAAGTACTCTAGGGCAGCAGACAGGTTCTCACGGCTCACCTTGCACCTCGTGCAAGGATCTGGCTCATACCACACGCCGTGCTTTTCCTTACCTAAAACGTAAACACTGACGCCATGTTAACCTTTCCTAGATTAAAATGGCGACATTGTTTACGCTCTATTGTATTTAGGCGGGGCTCGAGTATTTGGGGTTACTGCTCTCTGTCGGTGTGCCTCTTTGTCCCTGATATTATCGCCCTCGAAGCCTGCGAGTGGCATGGCGACAGGCACGACTGCTCAGTGAACAGGCATCGGCGGCCATATTTTGCTCGTTCAAGCGAACCCCCTCATCCTTGACAGCGAGAGGGGAAATGCGTAAAAAGATTGTACCCTAGCAGCACATTTCCCCGGCTCATACTTGGGCCAGTTTGGCGCAAGCTTGGGACAGGATTGAGCCAAGATGGCTTTAGCTCGCGCCAGTCTGGCCCAAGCCTGCGCCGTGCAAGTGTGCTACTTGGGTATCGGCCGTTTGATCAGAACTAGCGACACGTGTCGCCTGCTACTTCCGTCAACTATTGCGCCATAATCGTGATCTTTGCGAGGAAATGATTGCTGCTAGCCACAGAACACTATCACTCAGAAAGGGAATGCTTGAATATGTCTTTATTCTAGATATAAGTCAGGGATATAAATAAGAGAGAGAGAGAGAGAGAGAGAGAGGTAGAGATAGAGGGTAAGAAAGAGGAGCATATAGTGCCGTAGGAAAATAAAGTAAACAAAGTTCCCAGTGGCCGATGGCTGCAGGATCTTTTGTCGGATCACTAGTTCGTAATATGATACCTCTTTGTACACAGTAGTTTCTACTCAATTTTAGTGTGTGAACGATTGCTATAGTTATCAATGGCCTCATCTGAATAAAAATATATAAAATGTGTGTGTTAGTTTCATGAAACTGGAGCTGAGTCACTTCTGGTATAGGGCACTGCTAAGTGTAGGCTTTGAAAAAGGACCCTATTTTGTGGAGTTGTTTCTTCTTTCTCAATAAAATAATGCAACATGTTCTTAATAGAAATGAGTGCCGAAATAGTGTATAACAGGGTGCCTAAATTACAAAAAAATCTAAGGTTGTGTTTTTTGTTAATTTGCGTCAGAAGTTTTGTTGTTTGATGTTTTCCCATGTTTGCCTAAATATATCCCGACTATCGTATCACTCAGATACCTTATTTATTTTGTAAACAATTGCCACGTATAATTAGAATACTATCCGCAAATTATATAATAATTATCAATTTATTTCATGAGATATAGGCCTCCAAATTTAGCCATTTGCCGTTCGAGCAGGCATGTTTGGCAATTATTAGAGTAATAAATAAAATTTAAATAAACATTATTACTTTATATTACAAGCGAGCTGTTCCCATAGTTTGCGCCTAAACAGTATTAGCACTCTCTTAATGTTATCGCTTTAGTTATTCACTCTCAAACATGCCCCCTCCATCGGTGCGCGTTAATGCAACTGTCCACATCTTTATGCCTTACGATATTTCCTGTCCCCAAATATTTTTTTCTGATCAAAACTAAGTGTGGATTCGTTTATACCAAACACTAGGCAGTAGCATATAAAAAATCAGTTGATTTAAAAATGTCGACCAGCCACCCTTTGGTCGATCTTATCTGAAATCACCCAATAATCTAAATAAATAATTCGAAACGCTCTTGTTTGGACACTTTTTAGGTCGTCTGTTAGACTTTTTTCACGGAGACCAGCAACATATTTTAGTTATGGACGTGCTAAGCGTATATATGCAATTCGCCTTGCCTATTGTGGGGGGGGGGGGGAGGGGGGGGGGGAGGGGGGGGGAGGGGGGGGGGCAAGCAACGACGTGATTGACGTGGGTTTCTGCCGCTGTGAAGAAGCAAGATCTCAGACGTCCGAAGGTTGGCCCCGGGTCAAATCAGAATAATCATTTATTTCACACTTGTCCTCTTTACAGCCCCGGTATCGAGGGATCACAGGTGGGCATCCGAGTACATGCATGAGAGTCATCTTGATACAGATAAAGCGTACCTCATGAAAACTTATCGATGCATGATAACACCCGTCCCCCTTTTCCAGACAAAACAATGCATTCAAGATACAAGAATATACTCCAACTTGAGGTGCACTCCAAACCAAAACCAGTCACACTACATTCAGCGACACCATACAAATTAGGTTTTTTTACTTGGCAACCACGTGGTGTTAGATATGCCGGAGGAACCGCAGGGAACGGAACGCTAGGCTGTTGTCTTTGAAGCGGATTCTTTTTACCAAATAAGGAATTGCGACCAGCAGTGCACACTTCTGTCGGTGGGTCATCAGGAGTGTATCCTTCCGAATACTTGTAATTGTCGTTACAGGTGTCCACCCACTCCCTGTCACACAGGAGCCGCACCAAGGCTCTGCGATTTCGTCCGATCTGGCGCCCCTTATGCGGCCTCACTACGTATGAGCGTAGTCGATTGGGCAGCTTAAGTATGACGCCCTTCTGTATATGGTCTTTCACCCAGACACAGTCACCATGTGCCAACTCAGGCAGGTGACGCGCCGCGTCGCGGCGGTTGTGGCAGCGGCACTGCGAGTCCCAGAGGAGATTAGCCTTTCTGCGGATCTCCTTCAGCTTAGGAGTATTCGGCTCCAGCTTCTTTGGGTGAAGAAGTAGGGTGGTGCGAAGCCGCCAAATCATAAACACTTCCGCAAGCGTTTTTCCTAGGAGTCTCGGGGTGTTTCTGTAGGCTAACAAATCAGAGTAGGAATCATGAGATTTCGACAATAGTTATTTAACTGTCTTCACCATTCTTTCAACCTCTCCGTTTGCCTGCAGATACCTCGGGCTAAATGTAACACTTGTGTGACCGTAGTTATTTGCGAATTTTTGAAACTCGTGGCTGACAAATTGTTTCCCATTATCGCTCATGAGCGCTTCAGATGCACCATGTCTCAAAAATACACTCTTAAAATGAGCAATGACTTCTGCACTATCGAGCGATTCTAGAAGAAAGAGCTCAAGAAACGAAGAGAAGTAAAATGCTATATGCAAGTAGTTACGTCCCTTAATGTGGCATTTCTGATGCCACCTTTTCCCACAGCCCAGTGGGAGTCGTCGTCGGAATTATAGGCTTCAACGGTTGGTCGTCACGGAACAGCGAGGAAAACAAAAGCATTCGTCACCAACGAAGCGAATTGAGAGCTTGAGCCTTGCCACAAAACGGATTAATACGCTCTCGCACTGCACTGTACAATGCCATGGTGGCCTTCATAAAGCTGGTTGAAAGAGCGACTTTTTAGTGCTTGTGGAACAAGAAGACGGCTGCCTTTCAGGAGAACCCCTGCACACACACTGAACGCCACACGTTCTTACCAATCGGGTTTCAAGAGAGCCGGTAGAGAAGCTAGGCTGGGCCACCCCTCGCGAGTGTAGTGAAATAGCTGTTGGCAGGTTTCATCACGTGCCTTCCATTCACCAACTAACCTAAAGCTGTGAGGCTTACTCACGTCTGACAGCGAACCTGCGACAAAGCTGCTTACTTCTTCCACTGCGAGGAAGTTCTCAGTTCACTCTCCACGAAAGGGTGCTCGGAGAGTGCATCCGCAATAACTAGGTTATTTCCCGGCACATACTGAAACTCGAAGCTAAATCGCATCAAAAGAATCCTGAACCTTTGTATGCATGGCGGAAGAAAATTTAGTGGAGTTTTTTTAAAGCAATGTGATCAACGGTTTATGGTCTGTTTCCAATGTGACGAGCAAGCCTCTCGAGTTCCGTTCAAGGAACTCCGCGGCCCATTTTAAAGTCAACGTTTCCTTCTCGATTTGAGCGTATCACATTTCAGTAGGTGTTAGTGCCCTCAAAAAGAAAAACCGCAAGCCTTCGCTCTTGATCAGGCTGCAGTTGCATTAAGACCGCGGCTAAGCCTCATGACGAACCGTCTGCTGAAAAAATCGTGAAATATCGAGGGTCATATTTCGCCACGCAGTTGTCTGGACAGATAGACCTTTTTAGATAAAAAAGAGTGCTCTCTTGAGCGGCTGTCCATGCCTATTTTGCGTTCTTTTGCAGAAGCTGACGTAACGACGCCATATTATCCTTCAGATTGGGAATGAACCGCGAGCAGTGGTTATCAGGGCCCGAAATCGTGCGCACTTCTGCCATATTTTGGGTGCCTTTATATCACTGATCGCTCAAAACTTCGCGGGATCTGGGATTATGCTGTCTTTGCCTACCCGACAGCCAAGAAACACAAGTTTTTTAAGCTGAATGTGCACTGTTCTTTGTGCGATGTTAGACCTGCATGGGCCAGGAGCTCCCGTGTGTGATACAACCGCTCATCATGCTATTTCTGATCAGAGCCAAAGCCCAGCACATGGTCCATCAAGTTCCCTACCCCCGGCATACCATTAATAATTTCGCTGATGGGCTCTTGAAAATACTGTGGTGCGAAACGTTATGCAAAACGGTAGCCGCTCAAATCCGCGACAGCCGTACGGCGTAATGAACGTCGTTAACAGCTGGGACTTTTTCGCCAGCTTTACTTCATGGAATCCCGAGTTCTCGTCGCGTTTAGAAAACACCGCCGCTCCACTGAGCAACCAAGGGTGTCATAAACCGTCGGAAGTACATAAAGCTTTCGCCTTGCTTCCTTGTTTAGTTGGGTGAGGTCGACACAAGTAGTCAGTTCGCCCTACGGTTTTCAGAGCGGAACTATGCCCGCACTCCACTCCGTCGGGCCTTCAACTATTCAAATGAACCCATTCATTTCAATTTTGTCTTGTTTTTTCTTTAATATGTCTCTCATCGGGATCGAAATACGACGGGTTGTGTGAATGGCATAAGGTTCAGTGTCTGCTTTGAGGCGAATGCGGTACCCTTTTTTATTGTTTCGAGACCATAGAACAAAGAAGGCGTTGGTTATTTACGGGAGTAAGGAGTCGGAAATTGAATGATAAAATACATTTACATATTCACAGAAACGGATACGGGATGATGTTCCTCGGGTGGTTGAGCGTTCACATCCTGGCGATGTCCTGTGTCTGTGTCTTGCGCATCTCCTGTTTGTAGACACTGTTTTTTTCTTGAGCGCAGTCCCTACAGATAATTCCTCCCCCCCCCCCCCTTTTTAGCGAGGATTTCAGGTGACGTGCAATGAAATGTTGTGTGTGGTCTTGGAAATTAACTTTATTTTAACTGTCTTAATCTTTAAATGTGCAGTCAGAAGATTTGAGTATTAGGAGGGTTGTGGGCACTCCTGAAAGGCTATTTTGTATGTTTAACGTGGGTAGACTCCGCCAAAGCTGGACCTATAAATATTGAACATGGTTGTGTGGCTCTTGTGGGAGATGGTCGCAGTCGTACCATGTGTAGACGCAAATGTCTGGCAAAATCCCGTATATCGGTGATGGCAGGCTCCGTAGTTGCTTTAATAAACTCACCAGAGAGATGCAAGGTGGTGCCGTTGACCACGTCTGCAATGGTGCAGAGCAGGTGAGTATTAAAGGCGGAGCGCATGTCGAGCAATACCAAAGATAGTACTTCAGTCCAGGATCATGAATTCGTGGATGTGCCATCAAGGCTGTCTTAAGCTGGCCATGTAACTTTTCTATAATCCTTTTGGCTTGCGCATGGTATGCCATGGTGTGAATATGGTTGACTCCAACAGATCGTGACAGATGGCGGAAAAAAGACGATTCGAATGGTCGACCACTGTCAGCAGTGATTGTAGGTGGTAGACCGAAACGGCTAACCCACGTGTTGATGAATGCAAGGGCGTCCTGTTCAGCTGTCATGCGGGTAATTGGAATCGCTTCAGCTAATCTCGCAAACCGGTCTAGGCATGTCAGTATGTGCTGGAAACCCTGTGATGATGGTAAGGGTTCCACGATGTCCAGATGCGCGCCGCTGAAGCGAGTATCAGGCTGATGAAAAACGCCGCGAGGTTTGATTGTGTGTCGACAAACGTTCACTTTTTGGAATTGAAGGCACGACTGTGACCAACGCCCACATATCGGCGTTGGTGCCCGGCCACACAAAGCGTGACGTGACTAAATGCTTGGTGTCACGTATACCGGGGCGGGACAACGTATGCAGTGTGTCGGAGTCAAACACAACGTGTCAGAGTTTCAAAGGACGTATGGTCGTGGTGTGCCCGTAGAGATGTCGCAAACAATCGTTGTATTGATGTCAGGAGCGTTCACGTCTTCAAGGGTGAGGTATGTTTGAGATGTGATGCACAGTTGAGTTAAATTGTTTTCCGTCTGTTTAGTTTAGTTTACTGTACCTCAAAGACATTTCAAATGAAATGCATTACATGAAGGGGGATCAAATGATATATTATGAAGATAGAAGAAGAGTAACGACAAGGTGAAAAAATAGGAAAAGGCAAAACTACCAACTAATAGGACAAATATTAAAACATACCATGTAGAAAATTATTAACAAATGAACATATTCAATATCCACCCATTTCAGGTGTGCCCTGCAGAGTTCACGAAATGTCTTCGGGTTAGATTCAAGTACTATGGTTTCATGAAGGGAATTCCAGTTAGTAATAGCAAGAGAAAGTGGAGAATTCTGGAGTATATTAGTTTTAGCGAATAGAGGTTTATCTTTTTGACTCTGATCATGACGCATGGAGATGTGAGGTGGTGGGTGAAAGTTGCTATTTTGAAAATAGAAAAGAGGAATAGGAAATTTTGTGATAACGAACAAGACGAGCAAGTTGACTTCTTTTAAATTGAGGACATAGGTCGAGGTTGAATTTTAGTGCAGTTACGCTTGACTTTCGCGAATAGCCATGTTTTATAAAACGTGATGCCTTGTCTGGCACCGATTCGAGGTTAGTAATTAATGTGATTGATGACTCCACCAAATAAAGTAGGCATAGTCCAATTTTGATAGGCCGAAATTGTATTACGCAGTTGGTTTAACAAAACGTTGAGTGAGGTATGGGTTACGTTTTATGTATCCTAATGACCTGCAATGCACTAGCCACTGAATTGTCAATATAATTATTCCAAGTTATTCAAAAATATTACGCCTAAATATTTGTAAGTTAGTACTTTTGAGAGACAGTGTTAGTAATCCGTAGTTACGTGCAATAGAAGGTCACTGACAACTGAATGTTAAAAGTTTGCTCTTGATTATATTGACCTTCATCTGCCGCGTGTTACAACAATGAGGCAGAACATTTAGTTCCTGCTGTAATAGTATCGAACCTTTAGAGTTTGTGATGCGGTGGTAAATTACAAAATCATCCGCGAAAAGCCTAAAAGATGATGTTATCTGGCGAAGAAGAATATTAATATATAAGAAATAAAAACAGACCGAGAATGCTGCTCTAGGGGACACCCGACAGCATAGGCAGGCTTGGTGATCTGGCATGCCCAAGGCGAACAGCTTCCTTACTGTTAGATAATAATTCAACTATCCAAAGTATATTAGATGAATGGATGTTAAATTAAGAAGGTTTGTGTGGGAGTCGCTGAAGAGGAACCGTGTCGAATGCTTTAGAGAAATTCATGAAGATGGCATCAGTGGGCTTAGACGAACGAAAGGTGTTATGCAAATCGGTTACAAACAAATAAAAAGCTAGGTTACGCATGAACATCACGATCTGAAACAATGTTGGTTGTTAAATATTAATTTATTTCCTGCAAAATAGTTCATAATGTGGCAGTAGACGACATGATCATCAAGTATTTTGCATGGCATACTTGTCAGCGAAGTACATCTACAATTCAAGTAGTCCTGCCTGTTTCCGGATATAAAAATGGGTAAAAATCTCCCGACTCTGCAATCCGTCGGTAGGGTAGCCGATTCAAGAATTTTTTGAAATAATGAAGCAACGGTGAGGGTGCAGGCTGGCTGGTGTAAGTTGAGCATAGCTTTTTTTTTTTTTCACTGGAATGTTCGGGGGCTTGGGAACACGAAAAGGGAAGGGGTAGGGGTTTTGGGAAAAGGAAGGGAAAAAGAGGGGGACAAAGGGTGGCGAGTGGCATATATGTTTGTCCTGTGAAATAAAGTTTGTAGCTGCGTTTGAGACTTCGTCCGTGTCGTTCTGTGTTTTGTCCCTTGTCCGTATCCCCAGTCTCGGGTTTACAACTATGCTCAACTTACACCAGCTAGCCTGCACCCTCACCGTTGCTTCATTACTTGTTCCTGAGGCAGGCATCGTCCCATTTTCTTCGACCCAGTTGTGGCACTCGTCACCAGTGGCAGTGTATGTACAATCGTTGCTAACTTTGTGCAAGTTGGGCCATCGATTGGCTGAATTGGAAGCAGATGTGTGTTTCTTCGGGATCTGCCTAAGAAAGAAGTATGTGGACCCGACTATGTTTGGACACCTGTCGTCGACCGGCATCCCGTGGAGATACAAGAAAAGGCTCTTCAAGGCTTACAGGAACTGCACAAGCGACTTAATTGGCAACATCCGAGTTGTGTGTGACCAGATGTGGTGCAACCTCCTGGGACAGGACTTCAGAAGGGCGAAGGACTACAGAGACTGGACTGGGCTCATGCGGATTGACTTCGAAAGACACTGGTATGTGAAAAGAAGGCTTGTACTTGAAGGCATAAGTGCACGCAAATCGAACACGGGATTTCCTCCCAACAAGAGCAACACTGGCCAGGGCAGCGCAACGGAACATGCGATTGTCAATCCTTGTGGGGCCGTGTTATCGGAACGCGCGGAAAGGCTGTTGATGAAGGGTCCTAAGTTTTGTGTCAATGTCAAGCCATCGCGCCTTGATGTTTTTTCGAATATCCAGACGGTCTCCAGGGCGGTTGATGTTGACGAAAGACCTGCTTTTGTTGATCAGGCACTTGACCGGATGGAAAACCTAATGAAGGACGATTATCCACTTGAAAAGAGAAACTTTCGGGAGGTCCGGGTGGTTGAGAGAGAGTTGAAAGAAAAATCCTACAGTTGTTGCAAACGGATAAGTCGGGAAATTTTGCTGTACTCCCGTTGCCCATGTTTAGAGAGAAGGCGGAGTGCACCATGAGTGGCCTATTTAATGAATCTGACAAAAACTTGACACGATTGAGGGGAGGTATTTGCAAAGAACTCAAGGAGGATGAATTCGACCAATTAGTCACTAGAATCAGAGGAGCACAGCGTTCAGAATTGGGCATAAAATTTTTTCTAAAGGATCATAAACCGGAACTGCCATTACGTGCTGTAATCAATGAAAATGGAACGTGGCAGAAAGTTGTATCGGGGTTCATCCAGAAGGGGTTTTCTTTTGTGCCGTTGGCGAACACGTTATCGTTAAGGAACACTGTGGAACTAATCGAAATTTTGAAGGAACATCACCATGAGCGTCGCTTTGTTTTTTCAATGGATATAAAAAGCTTATACTATTCCTTAGAGAAGAATCTCCTGATGGAACGGGTCAAAGACCACCTGGAGCTAAATCTTGTCAAATTCCAGTCTGGGGCGGGAATCTCGGTCGACAGTTTTTTACGTATTTTAGACTATTACTTGCAATCAACAGTGGCTGAGTACAGTGGACGCAAATATATTCAAAAAGAAGGAGTATGTATTGGATCAGCGGTGGCGCCGATTCTGTTGGAGATTTATTTGAACAGTCTAGATTGTAGTGTGTTGAGTTTTCTAGGGGGATCGCCAGAGAACTTGGGTTTTGTTCGACGTTACGTCGACGATATTTTAGTGTGTACGGCAGAAGAAAAGCTGGGAAGAGATTTGGAAAGAATAGTCAGGAAGTCCGCACCAGAATTGGAATTTACGATAGAAAGAGAGAAAGATGGGCACCTGCAGTTTTTGGACTTGCAGATTCACGTGGCAAATGGTTTATGCTGGGAGTACGGAAAACTCATGCCGAAGCCTGTCCTACCGCGCTCGAGTTGCCACTCTAGGACGGTCAAATGCGGCATTATTTGATCATTAATAGACAATGCCTTAAACCGATCTTGCACCCACTACGTAAGTAAGGCAGTGGAGAAGCAGATATATCGACTAAAGAATGCTGGGTTTTCGGGTGATGGCATAATTGGACAGATTAAAAAGCTAGTTTCGGGAAATAAAGGAAGTCTTGAGCCACGGCGGGGTCGTTGGGCGGTTATCCCGTACCACCATGACATCTCACACAACCTAAAGGCGTGCGCAAAGAAGTTCGGCGCCGACGTAGTTTTTGAGAGGGATTTTAGATTGGACCGGTTGACCCCGTTTATGAGAGCACCCAACCAGTGTAAAAAGGCGCACAGAGAGAAATCTACAGAATGCGAGATCGGTGTAGTGTACGAGATACCAATGAAATGTGGTGTCATTTATGTAGGTCAAACCAAAAGATGTGTGAATGACAGATTAATGGAACATAAATGAAATGTAAAAAACAAAGATCCGAATTCGGAAATAGTCAAACATTTGAATGAATGTGCCGACTGCTCTCCAGCCTGGGGAGAAGTAAAGATTGCAGAAAGGGAAAACAACGACATGAAACGACTAGTGAGAGAGACCATTAGAATAAAGATGTCTGCCGAATGCATCAGTCACACGTCCGTCCACTTAAGTTCGGAAGCCGAAACATTTTTGCGGCTCACTGGTTTCAGAGAACCGGGATGACCTCGGGGTGTCGCGGTGTGTGTGTGTTGACAAGGGATCTGTCGGCGGCTTTGCGACTGGTTTGGGAGAGCCGGAGTGACCTCGGGATGTCGCGGTGTATGTCTGTTGACGCGGGATTTGTCGGCAACTTTGAGTTGGCGCCGTCTGATTTGTTTTTGGTTTTTTTTTTTTTTCACTGGAATGTTCGGGGGCTTGGGAACACGAAAAGGGAAGGGGTAGGGGTTTTGGGAAAAGGAAGGGAAAAAGAGGGGGACAAAGGGTGGCGAGTGGCATATATGTTTGTCCTGTGAAATAAAGTTTGTAGCTGCGTTTGAGACTTCGTCCGTGTCGTTCTGTGTTTTGTCCCTTGTCCGTATATCCAGTCTCGGGTTTCCAACTATGCTCTGCTTTTTGAAATAGTCGACGGGAAAGGTAAGATGATATGTGCTTTCTTATTTCTAGAAGTTTACGGCAAATATTGCCGTCGCAAGGGGCCTAGCTGCGGGAGAGTTTTTTTATTGCATTCACCATACCGTTCCGGTCAAAGACCATAGGTCCGCAATAAAGGCTAAGTCGTCTACAGATCAGATTACGTGGTACTGGTAAGTCTTCAATGGTGAACACGGACGAAAAAGAGTCGTTAAAGACGGTAGCATATTCGAAATTTGTTTATTCGCGACTCCAGCAAAACGGACGCCACCAAGCGGGAAAACCGCGAACCAGCCGGAACAGGTCGTTTCTGGTGACTTTCGCGGACACGAGTTGTCGGCGCGGTGGCGAACAATGTAATTTGACGAAGGTCCCAAAAGTTTCTTAAGTTTGCTTCAGTGTTCATTAGCGTGGTGAAGCCTCAGTAGATTGTTTCATTCCATCTCGTTTTGAAAGCCCGTTTGCTGCACAACACACGGTCGCGTGCTTTCGATTTCTTAGAGAGGAGGAATCACGGAAACGCGTTTTGGTTTCTTGTCTGTCTCGAATCACATATAAATTGACGAGTACTTGGTAACTGCTAAGGGGTTTCTTTATAAGGATGTTGAACAGTGAATGAGGACGACAGACGAGGTGTTTCACTGGAGGGAACACCAATGTTACAGTCAAGTGAATGGGAAGAATCGATAGCTGCTTTTCTTGAGTTTGGTTGTGTTCGGTTAGCTTCAAGATTGAGCCACCCATGCCGGCCGGTGCGTTGACTATTCATATTGGCTGCTTTTCGCTGAAAAAGCGTCTGGACCGCACCGAAGGAGTTGGGCTGATTTCGCAATTACTTGATTCCGGAAAACCTGCTCGCTGCATACGATTAATGAGGGAAATTGTCTGCTTTCAATAGGTGAGGGACGCGTCTCGCAAAATTAGAAGCTGTCACGACATTCTGATTTATCGCGCCTCTAATATTTATTTTATACCCCCGTCGAAGCCAGCAGGAATATACGTTTACATTGCTCAGGTTGACCGGCCACAAAAAAAAATACTAATTTTCTCCGTCCAGGATTCGAAGTCATGTTCAATGCAGAGAGGTTCTGTGTGAATCTCCGATGAAGACACTCTTCAGTTTGTCTGCATTTGTCTCCGTGCTACCGGCTAGAACCTTTTGACTGAGTTTAAGTAGAATCTCTGTCTGTCAAATACACTTTTTTTGAGGAGTTCACTTAATAGCTAATCAACTAAACTCATAGTTCAACCCGAAGAATATAGGAATATTGCTTTAGTGGGACACAGTACACAATACAATACATAACCCGCATATCTGTCAAAATGACTTCTCCATTGCTACTAAAACCTGAATTGAAATACGAGTATCAACTGCTTAGTGAGGCGCCAGCGGGTTAACATGGTCTTTGGCTCAGGAAGCGCTTGCTTAATTTTCATAATTTTCCACCAGCCTGTGCTGTTGACCGAGTAGACGACTGGAGCTGTTTCTTAAACGCGGAAACGCACAAAAACTCGATTTCGCAGACAAATAAGTGGCATGGTCGAGGCATGCGAGTTAGCTGAAACTTACTCTCGGTGGAACGATTCTGTAGTCATCGCCGCTTTCCTCAGCTGCTGAAAACTGATTAGATTCAATTACCGTCTCTCTGGAGCCCATAGTTTCGGTTCTGAACAAAACCTCCGAAACAAAAGTTTGACATGAAAAGAACAAAAGCACCGGGAAAACAAAACTATGCTCTGCAAGTTTATGTGCATCGGCTACACTTAACAGTCGCAGTTAAAATAACAATTAAATTGGGAATTCAACAAACTAATATTTGTTAAATTGAATGAACCACCTGTTCAGGTGGCCCGGCCCGGCCGAGCCGACGCGACCTTTACTCAGCCGCCATGTTTGTTTGGTGGTGGCGCCCCTATAGGTCGCTGGAGTCGCAAATACTTCGTTGAGGTCGTTGCTAAGCTTAGGGAGAGAGTCATGTTTCCCTTTGACATATTGTTTTTAAATTTTTTTACGATTGAATAACAAAAAATTTAACCGGTCTTGCTTCAAGTATTTGTTCATCGCATTTTGTACGCTATTTGAATTCCTTCCTCCGACGATTTTATTATATTTTTTTTTATTTGGCTGGAAGCTGGCAGATGGCATTAATAAACCTTTCTAAAATAATAGGCAAAATCTTTTATAAAAACTAAAATATTCCGTGAGGTTACTGAATTTTTAGGTTACTACTTCACCGAGGTTCCCAGGAGGCGACTCTCTGCTAACAAGAGTGACAAATACCAACGTTTCCCTACCCATAGCCAGCCAGCAACAGCCAGGCGGCGCCAGCAGAGTGAGGGCCTACGGTTATAGCCTCTTTCTTAGTATCTTGGCAAAGGGTGAACGATAAACCCCACTTTGCGTTCCGAAGGCTTCGAAATGCGCGACGTGTACGAGCGCAACCCACACATATTGAAGCATGACGCAGCGAAAAGCCTGATACTTCTTCAGAGTAGAGGCGCGCTCCGGTCATACGCAGCCACGTTCCCATTGGCCCGTCAGGGCCGTAGCTTCCGCTGTACTGGCATGTTACGTGATCACGGCTTCCTGGGATATCCAGTATTTCTTGCTTCAGACACTAGGCTAAGCGGCGCCACCAGAATAACAGCTCACGTTTGAACAATGCAGCCGCCACTCCAAGGAGTACCCAATATTTCTAGCTTCAGTCGCTAGGTGGCGCCAAACCAAACAGCATTGCAGGTTGCCTATAGACGTCACCGGCGGACATGCGGACGAGAGACTCGAGCAGCTGCGGGAAGTGGCTTCCTGGGCGCCAGCGATCAAGATTGTTTGTTCACAGTCTCGAGGTTGAAAGTTCCTTTGCAATATGTACCAATCTGTGCTCTGCGTTAGAGTGCTGGTGAACAAGGCCCTGAAACGAGTATTTGTCTCTTGTTTTCTTGGGAGAAAGAAATTCGCTCCCCAGCAGCAGTGGATGCCAGCCTCGTCAAGGAGCTTTTGCGTGAGGTATCTGCCGAGAGAACTAGTGCCACATAAAACATACTCACTTTCGCTCGTAATAATTTCAAGCCGCGTGCTGCGAGTTGAGGAGCCTTTTGCAGCTGGAACTAAAGTCACTGGATATTTGGAACAGCTTCAAGAGCGGCAAGCGCATACTGAAGACGGCGGTGACTTCTACGACATCCGTCCAAAGTGGAGCGCTAGTAATATCAACAACAACAAAACATATCGCTTTCTAGCACCATTGTCTACATTTAGCGCAGCCAAATTTGTTGTTCACAATTGCTTCAGTAATCTTATTTTTTTCATAAACACCATATCCGTTTCGCACATCGAATCTAGCTCGGGCCACTCTCAGAGTTCAACTCACGCGGCCGATCTGTTGAAGACGAGAAGGGAAACATTTCAACAAAGTTCAAGTCTGAGTTTAGAGAAGACTTTCGACACACTGCTACTCGTGTCTCGTATTACAAAGGTTAAGGAAGAAGGTGTCGAGCACCAATAATATACTATAGAGTCATTGCGTGGTTTGTCACATGGTTGACATGCAATTTTCTCTCACACAACAGGAAGTGAAAACGTCTTTTTATTATTTAAATGCGAAGAAATGTTTTATAGGTTTGAATGTTTTTTTAACTACAAAAATATTAATGTTGTTGAGAAGTTGCATGCAAATTTATAGCAGATGGAAGCTCTGCAAAACCAGAAACTAATTTAAAGACTTTTATATAGAATTACACTCTTCCCCATGAGCACTCGTGGATGAATGTTTAATGAGCTTGTTGCATTCGTATCCAACAGCAAAAAAAAAAGAAGATATATATGTGTACAGTATTTTGGGGGGGAGGAGGGGGGAGGAAACTTTTGTTTTGTTCTATATTTTGAGTTTTATGATGCATTTTTGTACTTCACGCACTATTTCATCTTCAAGAAAACATTCTTTATTTGAATATGAATAATGTATTTGTGTATTTTATATGCCTTTCATTGCACTTTGATGTTCAGTTTGGTTGTGGGTGAGTTTTTTTAACTTACATTTTACCACGATCTTCATGAACAGTAACCTGCCATATGGCCTATACGAATGCAGTTCATTCCATAATTTAGACGATTGCAAGCAAGGTGACTGGCCACCGCCATGTCTCTGCTCGTCCGGAGGAACCCATGCAAGTGCTATATTGCCAAAGCTCTGTTTACGAGCAAGCTGCACGTGCTTGCAAGCATTGGGCAGCAGCCGATTGCTCAATGTGTACGAGAATCAAAGTCGACATGTGTTAGGTCAGAGCCCAGCACTCGCATGTTCGTCGCTTTAGATGGCTAGCGTAGTACGCGCCACGCGCACGAATCCTGAAATCTCCACAGGCCAGATGCGCTTTTCTGGAATGAGTTATAGATATTATGCTAAATTATTCGGCCCCAAGAAGCATACCCATGCTCCATGTGTAGTTACACGTGCTGTAGTCTGCTGCAGTAACTTTTCTAAAGAAAATCTAAAACAAATGGCAGGTTCCTTCCGGAAGACGAGCGTGTGGGGCACTTGTACCGACATTCCGAGCATTCTCCGTAGTGCTTGGGAAATTTGACAAAAAAAATGTATTGCGCGACTCCTCAACCTTTTTTTGCCAGCGTAACTGCTAGCTTCTTATAGAAGAAGAACGAATTTGCTAGCGATTTTACAAAACTAGCGAGCCGCGGCATGAGTGTTCCAAGTTGCAAAAACAGTTTGCTCAAAATCTCGATTGTTTCCGCTTTTTTTACTGTCTCATAGTTCCGCTGGTAGGCCAAGGCCATACTTTGCGCAAATAGAGATTATTATGAACTTCAGAAAAAAAACGCTCCTGTTTTCTCGATGTTAAACCTGCGAAAGGCGGGCGTGAGCGGATCAGGAACAAGGCGTCGAGGTCTTGCGAAGACTGGCACACCGGATGTTTCTATGTGGTGCGTGATAGTGTGTTTAATTGGTTCCGTCGCGTTGGGTGATCGAGGTAACTGAAAAAACTTGCCTGAGAGAAATTTCCAGGGAGCCTTTAAAGCTTGTAGTGATATGGTGAGGTTGGGGGACTCCGTCTTGGACACGATACCGTGAACGTAAAGGTGCGTTTTCATGTCCAAGAGTACATTGCGCCTGATATCAAAGAGGCCGAAATGGCGTAGAAAATCTGCTCATAGGGTGGTTTTTTGCACATCTACCATATAGAATATCCAGGGGATCGTCCTCCGCAGACCTAGGTCGAGTGTAATTGATCACTGTCCATAGGTCGTGATGGAGGAACCGTTGACAGCTCGTAAGGGTGGTTTTTCATCTGGACACTATTGGTCTTTTTTCGTTAGTGGAATGACGCTGACCTCAGCGCCAGTATCAACGAAGTATTGATGATTAATAGCGCAGTCAGTCACAAAGAACAGACGGTTTGTTCTATGGCCCTCGACGCTTGCCCTTGTCAGCGTCGGGCCTCCTTGTTTTCCTTGAACGTGCAGGGTGACTCATATCTCCTGGCACGGCTACCAAAGGTGCGATAATACCAACAAGTTCCGTTCCTGCTAGCAGGCCTAGACCGATATCGGTGCGGAGGACCCTTGGAAGGCTCGCGCGACAGCGGACGACGTGTTCGTAGCCGCAGTTGTTTGAGCTGTTGTGAGAGTTGCGCGACTGTCGACGTCAGTTCTCTATTAGACTCTATCTGGTGAGGGAGAGTATCTTCTAACTGGGAGACTCGGCATGAGGAGTCGGGCTGAGCAAGTTGGCAGATGATGAATGCGCACACGTATATAATTTGGTCCGTCATTCGATCAAGCGTCTCAACAGAGTCTGCTCTTGAGGTGGAAAATATCATGCGGATTTGACTAGGACTCTCTGGAGAAATTATTCTCGGAGTATCCTTGCATCTAGGGTGTTGGCTTTTTCATCCAAAAGTTGTCTTATTCGACGAAGTAGTTCTAATAGTTTCGGCCTCCAAGTTCTTTTGATGTCAGCAGTTGTTGGAGACATCGTTGCTCGGACTCCGTTGTGCGCCGTATAAGTCCGGTCTTGAGCGTGTCATACGACGTATCGTGTGGAGGAGCCCGTATTATGTCTCAGATAACAAACCGGCGACACAAAGACACGTTGGCGTTCAAGACTGCGTAAGACATAGTCACTGGAAAGTTGGAGATGGCGGGGAGGAGCTTCAGTCGTCTCGTCTGCAGCTTGAGCTTTCTTCCTTCGACAACGCTCCAGCGTCTTCTGAATTTCGGGTGCGTGGACGCAGTCAAAATCCGGTGACAACTATGAGGCACGTGCGGGAAGCCAGGAGTGAGAAAGACGCGCCCTGCCGCTCTCATTCTCGGAGTGATTACAGTAGTAAAGGAGATGACTTCCCTATCCTGCCTGGGGGTATTCAGCCTGCCAGAAGCCATGGTGACTAAGTCAGGACTGGTCGGTTTGGTGTAAGAGAGTGCACCTTACGTTGCTGAGGCTATAGCGGCACAGGTGCCACCATGACGGGGTTTGCATCGAAGACTGCGTCGGCGCTGGCACCTGCCTGTGTACCCGGTTCGTTGGTTTCGACATTGGCCCTAAAGCCATTAGCGTCAGCCGCGTAATTATATATGTTATGGTGAGAACAGCACACACGGAGCTGGTTGTGCTCCAAAATATGTCTATGTGGTTTTATCATTATTTTTATTAATAACCGATACGTGTTCCCTTTCAAAACGTCCACCATTTAGATGAGGGATTGTTTAAGGATTAAATATTTCAAGGGGAATATTATAAACAGGAAAATACTGCTTACGTATCAGATATGGGCGTAATGAGGGGCAAAAGCGTATCCACGTATTCCAACCCCAGCCTGGTTAAGTTCAGGGGAAAAAAGCGATTACCAGCGAAAGCGCTGCTGACTAGAGAGAAGAATGCTATCTGAAGGTGGAAAATACAAATGTATCAGAAATCTTAATCGGTCAGACTGAAAAACGAAACCATATTTTTTTCTGTATACTTAAAATCCACATGATGTGATGAACTATAACCCTGAGACTAGCGAGAAAGATGACAAAGAAGGAGAGGAAGAACAGAAGTTATTCTTCTCCTTCATTATTTTTTTTTCTTGTCTCAGGATATCATCATGTTTAATCGTCACCAGCTCGTTTGCGCCCAAACATTCTGTTCCTACGTGATGTTTTGTTTTAGACTTAACATATTAGTTTTACAAAAATATGTGAATGCTAGGCTAATGCGGTTTGCACAGATGGGTTATATGGCATGAGAAACATTATATGAGGCTGTTATGATGGGACTACGTTTCGTATATTAGAAGTTCCAAGAAGCGAGCTTAGCTCTGGCAAGAGATCAGTCACTGTTCCCGTTCGTCGACATGTTCACCAGTCTAGGAGCACGCACCCTATCTCTACCAATCTTATAAGGTACACAATGTGTAAATAGACCACCAGGTATTCTGGGCGAATTGTAAAAACAAGTGAGAAAATTATTCAAAAATTGGAGAATATTAACTAATCATTCAAGATAAACATATGGTTTTAATAGAAACTTGCACAGTGTCATAAAAAACAACTAAATAAGTAAATCGTAAACAAATTGGGGTGCGCTTAGTCTACAGAAAAAACACTGAAGTTTTTGTAGTAATGCCAGTGCAACGCCGTATAATTTTGCAAGGCAGTAACACGTGTATTACCTATTTTAATAAGTTGTACCACTCGGCTATCAAGCCGCTCATGAAAGTTTGAACCGCCGGTTCCATGTCAGTAAGCTGTACGTCGAACTGAAATTTTGCGGTGTATCATATGAGACAAGGGGCGCAAGACATTTGATGAAAATGTACATTATGTCCCCTTGGCTACATAACTTATGTATGCAGACCGCATTAGTGTAGGTATCACGGCCCTTTTCGAGACAGTCTGTAAATCGTAAACAATACACACAATTTAATTATTTCAAGCCAACGCTTGAGATGTTTCGAGGTAATATCAATTCTAAAACGAGAGTTAGCAGTCATACCTGCTCTTTCGTCTTACCTGTAGCTTTATTTAAACAATTTACATTTCAACGCTTAAACTTAAAGTTGTCAGAGTAAGCCATCTAAAGGCAATCTGGACGGTGTTCATCTACATGGCTGCTTCAGTGATCTATTCGAGAGCGTTACTGACCCTGGAGGTCAGTCAGTGAGATTTTTTTTTTTCATCTGAAGGCAACAAATACGGTACTCGTATAACAATAGTTGAATCTAGTGTTGCCCATATTCCAGAGCCGAGGATTAAATAAATCAACCGCACTGCGGGTTTTATAGAACCTCCGGTGGTCGCACTGTCTCATCTAGGTTTTTCATATGAGGTCGCTCTCTCTCCAGTCAGTGGTGTGCATCTTCGAACCTGATACGTCAGTTGAGGTGTGACTACCGCGCAAGAAACTATGGTTGACCAAATTGTGATTTGCACAACAAGAAAAGCAGCATGCAGTGGACTTGATTTGCGGAACTGAGTTTGTGTCTATGGGCGATATTTTTCGAAAGCATCGCGCAGAGTATGGAGGACGTGCTTTGTCGCGAGTATGGTATTTTTGATGAATGCCGAGATTCAAGGAAGGACGCACAAGTGCTAGCTATAACTTAACTGGATGTCCGCCCATGTCCTCGACTAATGACTACATTGAACTTTCACGTAAATTTATTCTGTTCGATATGCGAGAGGTGGGGCATAGGAGTATATTGTATCATATAATTGGCAAATAGTTAAGGCCCTGCCTATACCATGATCTGTGTCATGCTTGCGTTTTGAAAAGTTTGTGCGAGATGGGTACCGAAACGTTTTTGCTGATAACTTTTGTGTCACACTCGTATAGCTCCCGTAGAAACAATTACAGGAGGATGGTTAAGCTTCGCCTTTAATGGCGGAAAACGATAGACAAGCATAGAAACATCTAAGCTCCCGCTCGTTCCCAAGCCGTGAAAGCGTGCCTTGGGAGGCGTAGTCAGTAGCGCGTTTGGCTCGCTACCGAAGAACAGTGGGTTCGAATACAGCCTATATTTTGCTTTTCATTATTTTCTTCAGGACCGATGAATTACTTTATAAAGTGAAATGGTTTTAGACATGCCACGACGTTTAATTCAAATGACATGTCCTGCTTTTTAATCAATATTTTTCTACGCGTGACGTCCCGTTTCACGTGAGCGTTGTTTGAAATTCCCGCGTGACGTCATGTGGCTGTGACGTCATGACCCTATCGACCAATCAAGATTTTACCGTCACAACACCTCCGACGCCCACTTCGACGCTAGATTTTCTGCGACACGATCTCCTTAACGCTCCCACGTTAAAACACTCATCGCCAGATAGGACCGTCAAGGTCACCTTAAAGATCAGGCTGAAGATCTGAGGAGGTGTCTGGCGCAATCAGACATTATAAAAACAACAGGAGCGCAGTTAGTTACGGACAACGTGCGCAGAAAGCAGGGAGACCTGTGCAGTCTGAGTTAACGGAGCCTAGCGTTTTTGATGACGCCCCACAGGCGCCCTAGACGAAATCGTTAGCGCAACAGGTACGAACATGTGCCCGTTTGCTCGAAGCGCAAACCGCGGCTAAAATTAGCCGTAGTCCTAAGAAGGGATTTTGAAATCACGTGACTGGCTCGGTAGGGATGCGGGGAAAAATGGCGGTGCCTCGGTGAGTGATTGCCACTTGCTTTAAAACAAATATATCGTTGTAGCTGCAATATCGGGAGCGTTAGTCAGAAACGAATGTTGCAGGAGGCTTTCGCTTTGCCTTACCTCACTTAAAGGGGCGGTGCAACGATATTCGTTTTGAGCGTTTTTCACTTTGTATGAGCTTACTGGCACTAGTGGGACCCAAGTACACTCGCACGCAACGCCACTGACCAAGAAACCTCCTTGTTGCGGTGTAATTTCAAGGAGAAAGCGAGCGTTTTCTTTCAATATATCCTTCGCAAATTTTGATGACGTACCCTGGTGGTAGCAGCATCCTCTAGGGACGATAATTGAATGCTGCTCATAGATTGGACCCGAGCATTGCGTGAGCACTCGATTTGGGCTCGTGATAATTGATGGCTCGAGAAGCATTTGGGTAGTGGCCCGTGTCCAATCGCTTCAACGACGACAATAGCCGAGCCGTAACAATGTCTGGAACTCAGCGCGTGTCCTGTGCTTTGCCAACCCCAGGGCGTGGCTATGATCAACATTGGCGGCATATAATCGGCACCAGATCACGTGGCCGCTTGTTCTGGCTGCGAGTTAAAGGGGTGAACGCTGCTCGTTTTTCTTTAATTTTTTTACTGGGACTTCTATTGCGTGGGGTGAAAAAGGAACACGTGTTTCATAAGTCATTAACGTCAGGGATCCGTTCTAAGCGGTATTTGCGCAAAGTATAAAACTTTTTGCATCGCCCCTTTAAATCGCAAAGCATCGGCAATGACCTCGCCGCATTTTTTTAGATAGTCTTTCGATTCTGGCCATTCCTAAGCTTAAATGAACGCGATAAATGTCGGCATGGAAACGTCTTCGGAAAGTGGATTGCCTTGACTCAATCGGCCAGGAAAATAAGAGCACACAAAAGCACACAGCGTTCAAATAGAGCGTTTTCTAAATTTCCCAAGCACCGAAGTGCATGCTACGAGTGTAGTTACACGCGTTGCACGTGCTGGCGTCTGCAGTAGTAATTGTTCTAAAGCAAAAAAGTCTAAAACAAATATTGCCTTGCACGCGCGTTCGTCAAAGACTTATTATGATTATTTACTTCGAATCTTTTATAAGAGGAAGCTCAGCGAGCGCGGACCGTAGAATTACACTTTCAGCTTTCTCCTCGATGCCTGGGTAATTTAGTAAAAGATCTATTGGGACGCTGTCTACTTTGTGGGCAATCAATACCCGGCCGATTGAGTCAAGGCAATCCGATTTCCAAAGACGTTGCCATGCCGACAATTATCGCGTTCATTTAGGCTTAGGAATGGCCAGAATCGAAAGACTATCTAATAAATGCGGCGACGTCAATGCTCATGTTTTGCGATTTCAGTGAGGTAAGGCAAAGCGAAAGCCTCCTGCACCATTCGTTGCTGACTAACGCGCCCGATATTGCATCTACAACGACATATTAGTTCAAAAGCGAGCGGCGCTCACTCACCGGGGCACCGCCATGTTTCCCCGCATCCCTACCGAGCCAGTCACGTGGTTTGAAAATCCCTCTCCTAGGTACTGCGGCTGACTTTAGCCGCGGTTAGCGCTTCGAGCAAACGGTTCCTGGGCCGGTTTGCTCATGTTGCGGCCGCGGCCGCGGCTGCGGCCAAAAGGGGCTTTTATGTCACGTGACCAGCTTTATGGGGACAAGGAAGTACCTAGCGTCGCTGCCTAATGGCGAAGAAATCCGTATCGCTTCAAGCACAAAAGCCTAATTTCGCTCGCAGAAACAGACTGCAGGGACTTTCAACTGGAGTCCAATTGACCGCTCCTTTATACTGCAGGAGCGGCTGGTAAAGTTACGGCCAGGGAGAGTAAATATCAGCCAAAAAAAAGTAAAAACCACGCGATGTAAAAGCGGTGGCGGTATATTTATATACCACCGCCAGCGCCGGCGGCTTGCACCTTTTGCTGTGGTCGAGAGGTTAGACTGCCGGTACTTGTCGTCGTGGCGTGAACGTTCCGGGTTCAAATCACGCTAGGTACCTTTTCTTTTTTGTGTTTTGCGCGTGTCTCACTTTTTGACTGTGATCCTTTTCACGAATCATCCACTTGCGCTACTGCGCCTTACACGGTTTTTACGGTTAGTCCCACCGGTTCAATCGAAACACCGGAAAAAAAAGAACTAGGCAAGTTAACGCGCTAATACAATCGTTTCATAATGTTCATTAAAATGAAGCCAAGGTAACAGCATCGGCATGGCTTGCACGCAAACGGAGCCGAAACAAGCATCCTGTCCCCAGCAACTACATATTTTATGTGTTTTTAAATATACAACGCTCCTGTTGCTACGACTCCTTTCAATAACAGGAGACACCTATTTAGTACTAATAAAAACTGCAGTTGTGACAATTAAAAAAAAACACTTCCACAAAATAGGCAATAAATAAAAAGAAAGACTAGCAGCTGTGGATGCATTGATTGAGCGAAATTCTACAGGCAAGGAAGCAAGTCAAACGCCTGAAAAAGTAGTAAAACCGAAATAAAAGAGATTATACCTTTCCTGGCATGGAATGTGATAAACGGTATATTTTACTCTTCACATTTTGCTGTGGCAATCGTTTTGTAATATTAACACATTTCTTGTTGAATTTTAGTTAGAATAGCAGACGATCAAAACCGAATGTAAAAACGAATCAGGCGTCGACATCGCAAACCATCTCTCTAACGCAAACACCTAAAATGACTTTGGATCAACAAATGGAATTAATTAGAGCAGTTGGAAAACGGAAATAACGAATTCTAGAGAAATTCAGCAGCACAGTTACCTGGCGGACAAGGAGACGGGCATGGGAAGATATTGTCAACTTTCCACGGAGTGTACGGCAGATGCAGGATGCGTGGCGGAAGTTGGTAAAGAAAGCCAGGCATTTATGCGCTCTTCCGAGGTCATGAACAACGAACTGGTGAGTCAGAACTACCTGCCCAGTGATTTTATAGAGCTCATAGGGCCTTGTCTACATTCTTAGGGGGAGTGCAGTCAAATACAAGTAAAAAAACAGGCGTGAGTTTCAGGCGCGATTTGAACCCGGGACTTTCACGCCGCGACGTCAAGTACCGGCGCTCTAACCTGTCGGCCACAGCAGAAGGCGCGAGCCGCCCGCGCTGGCGGAGGTATACTGCTACCGCTTTTATCTTGCGCGTTTTTTTTGGGGGGGTCATATTTACCCTCCCTGGCGTAACTTTACCTGTCGCTCCTACAGTACAAAGGGGCGGTCAATTGCACTCCAGTATAAAAGTCCCTGCAGTCTGTTACTGCGAGCGAAATTAGGCTTTTGTGCTTGAAGCGATACGGATTTCTCCGCCATTAGGCAGGGACGACAGGCACTTCCTTGTTCCCATGGAGCTGGTCACGTGACAGAAAAATCCCTCTTAGCCGCAGTCGCGGCCACGTCCGCAAGATGAGCAAACCTGCCCAGGGGGTCTCTCTTCTTGTAGAGTGGACGAGCACTCGACTTTCACTTTTTTAAGACGTGATTTGCCTTTTTGTTTGATAGGCGGCTGCAGCGCGTGACATCAATATTTTACACATAAGACACTGAAAAGAAGATGTTACATATGAAGCAGTAAGTTAATTTACATCCTAATTGCAGCAGAATATTGCGGTCTTGTCTTGCAGGACCAACTATTAAAAATAAGTTAAACGTAATCCTTGCAAACATTTCCGGGAATGTACCCTGCGACTTGTTGGCACTGCTATGGCGTGCTCAATTCGCGCTTGAAGTAGCGGCCGAAGCTTCCGCTTTGATTGAAAAACACTAGCGAGATATATAGGGAAAGATTCTTGTGTAAAAAAAAATATTGATCAGAGTAATTGTTTTTTAATAACTTGGTTCTTAAAACTTTGCGACTGTAGTTTAACTCTCTGACTATGATACAAGGAAGATATATCTCCCCTAAATTTAAAGTGAACACTTAGAAAAATACTCCCGCACTTTGGATCCTTCTCATTTGGAGAAAATTAGAGACCAGATTTGCCACATTACATAGCGGCTGGCGATAAAGTCACAAAACACTCCCAAACAAACAGCAGGTTGTCACAAGAAGCCACTGCTTTGCATCGATTAAGAATGTGAAATTTAGGACAAATAGTTAGCAATAGTCATTCTAGTACGGCACAGATCTGAAGTTAAACGTCCAATGAAAAACGGACAATCAAAAACAAATACAGCGTTGCTCGTCATATATTAGCTATTTTTTATGGATACTTGTCATTACATACATATGTACCAATGTAACAGGACAGAATATTTTCTGTCTTGCGCTTCAGTTTGAATGTGTATTCTTGTACACTCTGTGATCACAAGAGTGAGGTAGGAACAATGATTGTCTCATTGTTATTCCTATCTACTGTTCTGGCATCCTCAGGTTCTTTTTTACGGTAACGTTTCTTATTATTCGCAGCCAGACGTTCAGAAAGCGCTATAAACTTGTTATGTGAAAGGAAGAAATATATGAAATATTGTGTGCAGAAGACAGTTATTATGAAACTGCGTTATAACCTAGACGAAAATGATTTGGAGATTTAGATGAAGATGCTCAAACGGTCGGCACACACAGAATGTTTATTGAACATCCTAAGAAGTCAATATAAAAAAACACGAAAAAACGAATTCAACGGTGTTGGTCTCATTAAATGTTCCAACCGCAATTCCGCCATAAGAACGCCAAAACAGTGGGAATGGCGCTGGCTGGAAAGGAACAAAAAACATACAGATTAAGAAGATTCACCAGTAACCCTGATTTGATTAACTGGAAGGTACTACGTCCTCCTAAGTCGAAGCAAGCTCATGGTCTCGCGCTGGTTGAGGTATTTCAAGTAGTGCTGAACATTCAAAGCCTGCTTTTTGAAATACACCTAAACGAAAGTACACGGTGCTGCCAGCAGAATGAAAACGTGTTCATTACAAGTGAAGACGAGATAAAAGCCTTCCTTAGTATCAACTGTAGTGATGAGCTACCAGACGCTACCAGTTCGCAGTAACTATGGGCCCACAGTGCAAAGCAAATAAAATGCCACTCCAGAAAAAAAGAAAAAAAGATTCTGTGATAACAACAACAGCGAAAAACAAAGACACACACACAAGAACAGAACCATGAGACACAAAGCGCTGACTTAAAACTCGATTGTATTTTTATTTACTTCTTCTGCTCGAGGACCGAGAAGGATCGCAAAACTGATTCGTATTCATCGTTTACGCGAGAAGCGACTCAATATTTTTCGTATCTCACTGTCACCTCATCCCTCCCGTTGCCGAAAAATTCTAGATATTTGTTTGAAAACATCGACGATGGTTCTTAAAGATGCGCATGCTTCTTTAAGGCGTGCAAGCCGCTTCTGACTCGATGATTTCTCTAGGGAGCTTCTGGATACTTCTACCTGTAAGAGAGCACCGCGTAAAGTCAGGCGCCATCGCGGCACTGTAGACCTCAATATCCGGAGATCCCTTCATGATTTCCCGACAAAGGTGCATGTGTCTGTACCAGGGTGTCGAACCGAAATTCTTATCGGTTCGGTTCCGGTTCAGGTTCGCAGATTTCGGTTCAGTTCCAGTTCAGTTCCGGGGAGCAAAAAATAACGGTTCGAACCGGTTTGAACCGGTTCGAACCGCAAAACTGTGAATATATCTTCCGCGTTTCTTCGGCAATAGGCACTATTTCAACAGTGAAACGAGTACTGTATCTAGCTTTTTATCATTCGTAGAATCCACTTTTATTTTCACGTAGAAAAATAAATTGCGTTATTTAATTTAAATGCAACAGTAAAAGAAAGCTAGATTAGCATATATGACTCAGCATCTATTTTTTTTTACCTCAGTCGCATCTAGTTTACCTGAATCTAAAAGTTATCAGTTTGGAGATCACCTAAAATACCCGTTAATGCTACAACTTTGTGTGGCAGTATTAAAGGTAGACTCCTGCTGTGCTCTTGAACTTAGGAATCAATTACAGTGCATAAAATCATGAAATGAGCACGTCCTCGCCATATATACCCTGAAATCTAGTTTAGAAAATACGTTTTACGATATATATGATAACGACTCAACTGAGCTAAAAGCAATATTATTTTCATAATGCCAAAACAGTTTTAGGACAGACCCTTTCGTCTACCTTTTATAGAAAGCACTGAGCGGCAATAAGAACGCTTACTTTCCTGACCAATATTCTTTACACTCAGGACCGTTATGCATGCAAATAATCATGCAGAAAGAGGGACCTTTGTACTCAGATCGGATCTGGCCTAAAATAGCGCGTACCGAAGTGAACAATTTTGACATAGCTTGGTTCGAGGTTTATTCTTGTCAAGATATTGGTCAATTCAATTTACAAATAAACATGACCCTTGCTATTTTTATATTTTTGTTAAATAGAACAAAGTTGTATTTCATACTATGCTCGACATTACAGGTACTTAATTGGTCCCTTTCTGACGGTCTGCGTGCGCAATCGTCATAGTTCCGCCACGCGCCACTGTGTACTTTGTTTTCGTCCAGCCCACAGACACATAAACTTCGTGTTCATCACACAAAAGGAGAAACAGACTTCTATATGTTTGAGAAGTTTAATATGCGTCAGGAAGATATATGTTATTTAAATCAGTTTCAAAATAATGCATTTGTTCAAGGTTCGCCCTAATCACTTCTATCAAGGATAAAAACGCCGGAAAAAATTTGCAGGGTATATATCAGATAATTTCGGGGTGCATTTACTTATGATGTATATCTTTAGGGTGATCGGCCCTTCATTTATGTTGTCAAGTCTTCAGGCAGCAATAAAATATTTTATTGACATTAATAATTTTGACTGTATGAAGTTCACAAAGCCGCTTGAGACTGACATGGAAGGATGGTGCTCGAGAGTACGCCATCTGTTGAGTCTGCGGAACACGCTTTTTTGTTCGCAGTTTGGCATTGTGAAACACCGGGTCGCGGGCTACGCCAAAAAGGACTGTGTGCTCACATTACAGATCTGAAGGCAAATACACGAAATGTGCAGAAAGAGAGATAATAATTGGTATTCTTCTAAATAATCCCATACAGGACGCCTTACTGCAAAAGTCAATGTATAGAAATGCAGGTTTTAAACGTAAACAGGTCTGACGGAACTCCGTCTGCTTGGGTCAAAAATTTGAGAAATACAGACGTTCACCAACCAAGTCATGAAGATTTAGGAGCACGACGTTTCAATAGGTCGGGCTCAATAGGTCGACAGCCACTTAACCATCGGCGTATGTCAACGGACTAGGGCACTTGGAGAACAAAAAAGTCCGAGGACACCTAAACACTTATAAGTTGTGAATTCCAAATTATGAATGTCCTTCTTCTGCTCCCTTAGTTCGTCGCTAGCCGATGGAAACTTATCCATCAGATTCCTGCTACACGCGACATTGGGACGGTGGGAGGCGCCGTTTGGCGCTGGCTTCAAAGCTGATGATTTCGGTTCGCTCCATGGGACAGTTAATGCTTTCGCATTAAAAGTGAAGGAAGCAGACGACACACCGTAGATGGAAAAGAAGCTGCAGCTCCCCACGTGCAAACAGTCGCCCCTGATGAAAATACCGAACCGACTTTGAAACGTCGGACTCATAACTGTTCAGGACTTGGTGTTTATCGTCCGTATTTCTCCAATGGAGATGCGTGCAATGATGCTCCTAATTACACATAAATATCGCTTAGAACAGACAATATATTTCTAATTTAAATCACATTTGGACATCGGATTGCACGAGCTCGAAACTTCACAGAATACTGTCTCGGGAGGCTAAAGTTATATTTGGTTTTACGTGAACTTGTTTTGCGGCCTCATTTTACAACACTGTGCTTCATCAGTCATACGCGCTCTAGACATTTATTAGGCTGCCGCATATCATCGCGAGACTACTATATACACCAACTCATGTTTACAAACAAACCGGAGCGCCCCTAGCGGACGCCACCGGCGCCGCGCATGCGCGATGGGGGTGTGGGCAAGAAGCTCGCCGTCGCCCATAAACAAACCATTGAAATGCGATGTTGTCGGCGTCGGTCTGAGTCCCCCTACACTTTTTCGCGTTCGAATTGTTGACTCTACGTCTTCCTGGCGATATCTGACTACTTGAGCGGCGTCAGCGAAATTACCGAGGCTCGTTACACCGCAAAACTTCGCGTGAATAATGTGACATGTGGCGATTCATTCCGCGTGGACGCCGTAGTATGTACGCTAAAGCCTGATTTGCATGAGATTTCGCTCGCAATTTTCAGTCGCGACGCTGCTCGGGCTGCAAAAGCGTGAACCGTAGCTGAGATGGTCGACGTCGATACTGAAAATCGCAAGCAGAATCGGACCAAGTGAATTAGGCATAACAAGTCGGTGATGGTCACTGATAACCATGATCAACATCTCCTTGTATCTACTGTTTACTTCGAGCCTGCTTACCAACCTTCGAACTTTAGTCATTTGAGGCCTGCACTTACTTGTTGTCGCAAGTACTGGGCCAACATTTGGTCTACGGGC
This sequence comes from Ixodes persulcatus, assembly GCA_013358835.2. Classification (NCBI taxonomy): domain Eukaryota; kingdom Metazoa; phylum Arthropoda; class Arachnida; order Ixodida; family Ixodidae; genus Ixodes; species Ixodes persulcatus. Next base: position 46,269 of record JABSTQ010000149.1, on the reverse strand, counting down.
CGGCGTCGTCTAAGAGAGCAGACGACAGGCAGAAACGTTTGAAAGAGCAGACGACAGTTCGAACGACCAGGTGGTCGTTTGGACTTGAAGACGCACTGAACGTAGTCTGCAGGTGGTCCGCACAACTTGACGGTTTTCAGGCGTTCATGTTTGAACAAAACAAATAAATCTGATGACCAGAAGTATCCGTGAAATTTAACCCAAAGTGCTTCCCGCCCAAGCAATCGTGGTCCGACGGCGTCTGCTTTTCCCTTTTCACCACTTATATCCCGATTCTCGAACAAATCGAGCACGTGAAAACTGACCTTCAAACCTTTCTCGACTCTTTTGGTACGACCCCAGTCGCGGCGTTTTGACGAGAAGGCAGGTTTTTGATTGGTTCCTTTCAAAACAACGCAGGAATACACGTCTGGCATGGGAACTTCTGCCCACAGCCCCAGACCGGAAGTGCGCCGGACGCGCCACCACCGCGCCTATGACGTCACAGAGTTGAGTTCGTGTATACCCGTTTGCAAGTCCGGCTTCAGGGCGCTGCCATCTTGCTTGGCTGGGGTGCGCTTGGACGAGTCATAATCCGATTACGAAGCCTTGCTAAGGCGTCGTAATCGGATTATGGCCGCGCCCAAGAGCAAACCCCACTTAAGAAGGTGGCGGCGTCCTGAGACCGGACTTGCAAACGTGTATATACTGCACAACTTTACAATTTGGACCTCCCTTTTGCTACACTTTGTTTCAGCTTAAAGGGGCATAAGGGACGAAGAAAACCAAATGCTGCTGCGAAAAGCGTGCCTATCAGTGTCATACACGAGCGTTCAGTGAAGACATTGGTCTAGAGCAACAGATAATAGCAATATAGAATTCTAGAGGAAGGACTGGCTGAATAAAGCCCCTTCATGCTTTAAAAGTTGCGCAAGGTACGTCAATGCAAGAGGCACGTGCTACGTGCATCCCTGGGGAAGATCATGGTGGAACAGCGCAGCACTGAGCTAGATTTGGGAAGACATGCTCTTCCCGGAAGTGGCGCGCGGCACGTGTCTCGAGCATTTCCACAACAATGAATGGCGCCACTTTTCCCAGGATAGAGGGGCTTTATGACTGAATAGCCGCAAGTGACCCCTTCTGATCTCTTCAAGCTCGTGATTCTCACTCAAAATTTTGCTTGGAACTCCTGTAAATTGGTGGGGCGTTCGCATCTTCATAAATGAATGTTAATCTCCAACACTTAGGAAGATCGCTCATGGTTGTTGCACGCTCTTGTTTCGGTTCTCTATTGGTACAGACCAAGGACGTCATAAACAAAATAAATTGTGCTGAATATTGTGAATCTATTTCACCTATTATGTTCAAAATACGTCGGATTTTTTTTTATTTTATGTTTAATGTGTTACTAGAGTCACACTTACTAGTTAGAGCGAACGCGATGCAAATTAAAAAAAAATGGCTAGAAACGCTTTGCAGGGCGCCTTCAAGTCCAGACTCAGCCGATGCTACAAGCCCGAGCATGTGTTCCTGACCAGTGCATGCACTGCAGGAGCGCTCATGCTTGGCAAGAATGCTGAAAGCCCGGAGCGTGCTCTTTTAGCTTCTTCTACGCTCACACTTAAAGTGAAACCGAGTATTGTGTTGAGAACATCCCATTTAAACAGAAAACTGAACTGCTTAACATGGTTTGTACGCGACATCTTCGCACTATATTCTGGTAGTCAGAAATTTCTTTTTGCTTAGAAAATCAAATCCCGTGGTGTACAATTCACGCTGCAGAAGCTTCGCGCTCAGTGCAACTCATGTATTCAGAAACAAAAGTTATTATTTCTTAGGGCAGCGTCGTGAGGAACGACGCGAGCGTCTGGCATCATGAAAACCCGCTTTCTGGCAGGAGTGATTTTGCAAACGAAGTAGCTTTGCGAGATCGCGCTGTCTTGTCTGCGCCCAAGATGTGGAGCAGAGGAACCTTTAGAACACAGTGTGTTTTAACTCTCCCCCCCCTCCCCCCCTTTTCATTACTTTTACATTTTACGATGCTCTTCCAGAGATTACTTTTCATTTCTGAGGGACTCCCTTGTCCGTTTGGCCGGGGGTGCCAATTCGACAGTTATATTTGTGTCATTTGCTAACAGTAATCCTTCATTCCTTTTATTTTGCATCAAAAAAATTAGTAAGCTTAAAAAACAAACTGCGAGAATTTGAGCAGGCTGCCTCTAAGGCCACTAGAATCTTTCTTTTTAGGTATCTCTGCCGTACACACTTGTAGTTTTATTTATCGTCAGACTAATAAGCCACATTTAGTCCTTTCAATCCTTCTATTCTCGGGGACAACTTTCATGAGACAGTTGAGCAACAACGAAAACATGTTTGGCTGCCTCAATTATGTGTACATGTAAAATGGTTCATGCGACAATTTTTGTACTTTCAGTAAATACCACTAAGAGCTAATCCCTGACGTTGATATCTTTCAAAAACACTGTATTTTTCTCCCCTCAATGACAGACGCAGAAAAAATAAAGGAAAGAAATAGCTTTTCTCTCCTCAACTCGCTATTAGAACAAGCGGCGATGTTATCTGACGCTAATTGTATACCGCCAGTGTTAGAGTTCGGCTATTCTCATCTTTGATTGAACACAAGCCAGCACGAATGTTTGGCGATGCTAATTGCCGAGAACCCGAGCACTCGACTCGGGCTCATGACAATCGAGTACGTCACGATGTCACGTGACTCGCCGTGAGAAATCGTGATGACATGTGATGTCACGATGTCAACAACGCTAATACATATATATTCCGTTGCAACTCAAGAAGGTAGGGCAAGGGAAAAAAAGGCCGGGGAGGAAGAAGCAGACGGAACGCTGGAGTGGAAAGGGGGAAACCTCCTCCTCTCTCTAGCGTTCCGTCTGCTTCTTCCTCCCCGGCCTTCCTTTCCCTCGCCCTACCTTCTTGAGTTGCAATGGACTATAATGACATACTCAATTTAAGCCGACTTGACGGGGTGAGTCACGCGACTACGTCACAAGGCCAAGTGACGTGACATTATTTGACAGCATATCTTGACACTCTGACGTGACGTGACCACATGACACATGATTAATCGTAGTGCCATTACAAAACCGTAACGAAAACCCACAATTTTTCATACATTGCAATTCAGTATATGACAATTTTATCACTACATAGAAATACTGCTGCCAATTTTTACTTCTCGAAACACTCTTTTTGTAATAAAAAATTTTACCGTGAACCGTTTTGAACCGGTTATCGTTATATTTTTTTCAGGTTCAGTTCCGGTTCAGTTCCAAGATGGCGGAGAAGATTGCGGTTCGGTTCAGTTCCGGTTCGGATAAAAATAACGGTTCGGTTCCGGTTTTCGGTTCGGTTCGGTTCCGGTTCGACACTCTGGTTTGTACCCGATGCTTGAAGTTACCAAACAAAGAGCTATACTTTTGGCAAATGGAGGAATGAGATGCCAGTGAGATACGGAAAGTATTGCTGCGCCTCTCGCGAAGAGGAATAATACGAAGATGTTTTACTATCCTTCAAGTTCCTCGCGCAGACAAAACCCTAAAATATATAAGTTAGCGCTGTGCGTCTCCTGGGCGTGTGTTGTCACGCTCTGTTAATTTTATTATGCTTTACCAACTCGCCCAAACTGCTATCCTCCCTTTGCGCTGCTCTGCATTTCCTCGAAGCAAGTGCCAGAACAAAAGAGACCAAACCTAGAGTTTGATAGGGCGTACAATGTACGACCTCTAATCAACCACTTTGATGGATCTTTTAAAACTGCGCTTACACCTTCAGAGCTGTGCAACTTGGCGATCAAGCCACTCGTGAAAGTTTGTATGGACGGTTCAAGGTCAGTGCACTGTACGTCGAACTAAAGTTTTGGGATCTATTATATGTGACAAGGGGTATAAGACTAGACCCTTTGTTTGTGTGTGTATTTGAGCGAAAACGCCCAAAATCGTCTTTATTTGGCCTCCAGGATCCCGAATATCGAGATTATTTTTTTTTACACTTTGGTACACCGCGGCTGCAGGAAATCATTTTCAAAGAACCGCTCAAATCAATCCCTCCCTGAGCGTTAGGTTATAAGTGGAGTTTTCGGAATATCCGCTTTCGCGTATCTTCGGCGCCTGTCAAAACTATGCACGGGCACTCTTGCTATTTTCACAAAGGTACAAAAAAAGACGTCACGTTTAGTGTCAATGGGGGGGAATACACCTGTCAAGCTTGCAATTCCACGCGCTGCCCACACAAGCGACACGCGCTTGGCGGCCCAAAGATCCTTTTAGAACGTAACGACTGGTCGGAATTTTTTTGTGTATTCTCGCGTTTAGTTACATCCTTGGGGCAAAACGAGCGTGATATTCAGATTCACGGGACAAAAATACTCATGACTTTACCTCTACTTGTTTTTGTTTTTTTAAGAACCTCTTTAACTTCCCTTTAACGTACTCTTAGCAAACTAGAAAAATACCTTAAGACTCAGGCACCACGGTGGCCTTCTTGAAACAAATTGACCGCATCTCCACGTGGTGAATGATGTTGCTTGGGGCGAAGCTCTGGTGGTGCTTGTCTGCGTAGACGCCGAGCCGCAGCATGCCGAGCCCTTTCATTCATGTCAGTAGGAGAATGTGTGGTTTTCTTCTTTTTATTTTTTTAAGCAAACAGATGTGATGGCATCTCAGAACCCCCTACTTTTTTTTCTTCTTTTTCTTTGTGTCTTTTTATTCATGTCAGTAGGATAATGTGTGGTTTTCTTCTTTTTCTTTTTTTAAGCAGACAGATGGGATGGCATCTCAGAACCCCCTACACTTTTTTTTTCTTCTTTTTTTTTCATAATTTTTTTCATCTTTTTTTTACCTTTTTTTTTGCCCTACACGAGCACGTGAGCATGTGCTCACGTGCTCGTGAGCACGTGATCTCACGAGCAGAAGCACGAGCACCCGACGCCGGCCTACGGCGGACGGCGGACGGACATACGGACATGGCTAGCCCTAAAAAAAAAAAAAAACTAAGGCTCTTATAGCTCACCCTCGACTAACCCGAAGGCCTAAAACTGCCTTGAAAAGAAAGCCGCCGCACTTCAAAGCGATAGCTCGCGTAGCACGCGCCGCTTGTCCATACTCTTAGTTGACGACATCGATCCGTGTGGCCGAAAGGAGGAACATGCGCGCAGTCAGTGCCACGAGCCATCATCAACTCTGGTATGGCTCGTGTCACTGATGGCTCTGGCGCCTCTCCTCCATTCTTAATTTCCTCCTGTCTGGCGCTCTTCTGTGCACGCGTTACGTGGTGCCAGCGCTGCCCAGTGTAGACCTTAAGAAAAAAGGGGTCCTGGCCGCTTCCATTTTCATCGTTCGTGCGTATGGCGCATGATTTGCTCGCTTTGTGAAGCGCCGAACATGCGCTTGCTGCGCCGAGAAGATCGCGCGAGGGGCTGAGGTCTCGTAAATATTCAAATGGTCACTGGCCGCTGCCATGTGTCTGCTCGTGCTGGTGAGTGACGGAATTTAGATATTTCCCAAAGCTACGTTCACGCGCACACTGCACATGCTTTCACGCATAGGGCACCAGTGAACCGCCTTGCTTAACTCTGTCTATTCAAGGTGAGAAGCTCGCGAGGGGCGCTGCTGTTTTCCTCGCTATGTGTAGAGCACGTGATATCGAGGCGGTTATGTTTTAATATTCATAGTGCATAGAGGCTTCACATTGCTTATGTTTGCACCAGCGGAGGACGTTGAAGTAATCCTCACTCTGGGTTGTGAAAGACTTCCACCAGGAGGCGATACCCAAACTTCTCGCCGCGAAGTCACTCGTCACTGGACGCCATATTTGAATGGCGATGCTTAGAGTGCAGACTCAGAGCGAGCTCACAGTACTAGGCTGCTAAGGCCAGTATTCTTGATGGTGCTGAACGCACGTTGCAGAAAAAGTCTGGAAGCTCGCCGCCAGCACGCGCTTGGCAATCGCGCACTAGGACCGCCAGTGTATACTCCCGATACTTTTAGTGAATTACGAGTGTTTTTTCTCCTTATCCTCCTGTAATCTAGATAAAAGGATGAAGAGTAATCAAGATTGTTTTAATATACGCGAAGATTCAATGGACATCTTAGCTAATTCTTCACAGAGTCACCGCAAAGACGTAGGCAGCTCTCATGTCGCACTGTTGACTACCCTCTTTAAAGATAGTTACGTCTTGGGTATCAGCCGTTCCAAGACGTATTAACGAGACCCTCCGTCACCACAGACGCTGTTCCTAGATTGCCATCATACGGGCGTCTCTTTGCGCCCTTCCCATTCGATGATCGACCTTCAGCATGCTCGAGGAGGGGCCTTTGGGGCCCGTAACGTGTCACAGACTGTAAATGCTGTGAATATATAAAGAAATACATAACTATTTTTTAACAAGTTGATCGGCGGTTTAAAAAAAAACACATCATCATTCGTACTTTTGATTAAAAGTTCAGTTACAGTTTGCCTAAAAAAATATTTCCAAATGGAACTAACTTGGCTCCAACTTACGCAAGGGGGCACCCCATGCACTCAGCTACGCGCCCACCGGTAATTCACGACTCGGCCAACCGCGCACGAAGAGTGCCCCTGTCGTCAAGTCCCCATTTCTGCGCGTGCCGCTCGCCTCACCAACCCAAGCATTCGGGTCCCTTAGCAACGCTACCCTGCTACTTTCACTCCTGAGCTGACAGTGCGGTGAATGCTACGCGATCGCCGGACCAATCAGTCTCCTCCCTTTCGTCACCTGACCATGCCCTCTTCTACGTGTGGGCGTTAGATCGGGAGCATGATCAAGGGGGAGAGGTGGAGGTGTGATTGGATCAACGAGCGTGTAGCTTGGGCCGTGCTGTCAGCTTGGGGGTGAAGGGAGTATACCTTCGGAACTCCGCGGCCGCTTTGGAATGAAGTCGGCGAGAGAGCCGCCGAGACTTTCGCAATATCCGGTTCGTCGCACCCTTTCGCGCCCCTTAAAAAACGGTCGATCGGTAAGAACGCGGTAAAGAACGGCGCTCTGATGTGGACGGCTTTTTGCCTGGAGGATATCTCGTGTACCTGGGGGCGTTGGCTCATGATCCTAGGCCGACCAGCTAAAGGCAAATTAAAAAGAATCAAAGTTTTGTAAATGTAATACTTTTTTTTTGTGGCTGTGTGCAGTCCTAAGAAGGAGAACGTTTACTGCAATCAAAGTTTGAGTGTAATTTATATTGATAAAGATAATTTTAAATATCAAACCACAAAGAGAAACAAAAGTTTGGCTTCGTTCTCTGCTTTGTAATTTGTCGATTAATTCCAGAAAGTCATTACACTTCGATAGGTACATTCGTAGTAGTTATTTTATGGGAACCCTTCTGGTAAGTCGCCAGAGTCATAATTCAGCATTTTTTGCTGTGAAAATCAACATAAAAAATGCTATCGTTTTTGATACTTTTAACTCTCGGGGACACCAGTAACTTAAAAGCAACACAACCACAAAAAATATTTACCATCAAGCTATGCGGTGCATGCCTCGTTGGCAGCGTGAAGTAAAAAGAAAATTTCTCTACAAACTACGATTGCTTCTTAGCTATCTGCTGCCAATTTTTTTCCTACTTACGTTACATTGTGTTTTTATGTTTCATGTCGTTACGCAGTGTACGAAAAAAGGAATAAAAAATACTAAAGATGCGCCATTTATTTTTTTGTTAAGTTCACTGCCTTATATTTGAATGGAATAAACATCTCCAGGTGAATACCACGCATATCACCCTTTTCGATTCGTTCAAAAGCACTTAGTAACTCTTCTTCTGATATCGGCCCACTGCATTTTAATACATGCCAAAACATCAACCAATTAAATAAAATTATCTAAATAAAACAAGATTTTTTCCTATCACTAAGGGTATTTTTGTTCCATCACCCAGCAAACGCGTTGTTCGAATGTTTAATTTACTGATTACAATTTTGCCTTTCTTTGTAACATTTTTATCAGCCTTTATTCTATACATATTATTCGATTAGTAAATATAATAAATGTCACTCCTTATTATTATGGTAAAATCGGTGCACAGACCCCAATCAATTTCAAAAGTAAGTTGCGTGAGAACCAATGTGGACATTTTCGCCTTCTTGCCCTTTCCTGCACATTAAAAGAAGTCTGAAATTCCAATTCCCCGAAGGACAAAACGACAGTCATTTGCGCGCACATTCTGGAAGGATCCGAGTAAATGAAAAAGCTCAAAATATGATTAGATCTAAATAATGCAATGTGCGTAGCAACAACGAGCAAGCGAAACTCACGCCAATTATTCCTAGGCGAATAGCAACGTTTGTGGTCTGTTCGTATTCTCAGGTTCACCACTCGCTGAGATCCTTCCATACTTTTCGCCTCTTTTGGCTGTCTTCATGCTCTTCAAAAAAGTGAAATAAGACTTCTTTTTTTTGCAACGGAGCTGTTAAGTGCTAGTTTTCCCAGTTTCGTGTCCGTCATTAAATAAATGTCGACACAAAACTCTGAACTGCTACCGCCATTTAGGAGCGACGGCGGCAACCAGACAACCGGCAAGCCGGTTGTCTTGTTGCCGCCGTCGCTCATAGATGGTGGCAAACTTCTCAAGGCGTCGTCCTAGAAGTCGCCATCGAGGACGACTTCCTCTAGGCGTCGTCCTCGAGGTCGTCCCAGAAGTCGTCCTTGAGGTCGTCGTCAAGGTCGTCCTTGAGGTCGTCCTAGAAGTCGTCCTTGAGGTCGTCCGAGAAGTCGTCATAGACGTCGTCATTGAGGTCGTCCTGGACGTCGTTCCTGAGGTCGTCCCAGACGTCGTTTTTGAGGCCGTCCTCGACGTCGTCTTCTAGGCGTTGTTCTTGAGGTCGTCCAAGAAGTCGTCCTTGAGGTCGTCCCATCATAGTACAGTTTCGCTGGTCTTCCTTCATGACCAGAGTGGAAAGGCTGAAAGTATTTTTAAAGCGGCAGCTATGACTATGCGACCTCAGGAGCCGCGTAAGCACGAAATGTGTAGGTCGGTCAGTCTGTAACCGCAAAGCAATCTTAATAAAAACGGCAACCGGTGCCAGGGATCGAAACACTGTCGCAAGCGTGGAAGCTGAGTGCGCTGCTGACTTAGCTACGAATATAGCACGCAGGAACGGGAGGAGCAGAAGCAGGTGATATAAGAAAGCGCTCAGAGCGGGGAGGGTGGAAAAGGCAAGAAAGAGAGGAGCGGAACGAGGTGGTGTAGAAAGAGTGCGCGGAACGACGGGGAGTGGGTAGGGAACGAAAGCGCGCTTCGCCTCTCTTGGTGACCCAGAAAATTCAGCGCAAAGGCATTGTACCCGGTTGGTGCTGAATGGAAGCGCGCACAGCGTCGCGAAGAGTCAACGGTGTAGTCTAATCTGTTTCCACACAATGCCCCGCCCTAGGCACCACCTGACCTAAGATAACCGGACACTTCAGGCGTTGAAAGACTAAAGGTCAACGTTCCTTAGTTAGCACACGAGTTATGAGCACCACCTGACCTGTAAAGCTACCCCATTTAAAACACGTTTGGCGAAATTACAGAACATAAAGTCAATCATTTTCTGTAGTTTGGAATAATACCTAGCATCTGCAATAGAGACTTGAGCTATGGCAGAGCGGGTAAAGCTGCTTCAGGGTAACGCTGATGGTAGTTAATCCCGGTGCAACGTTGCTGCCTTTTTCATAAATCTCTAACACCACGAGGATGACTGACTCCGATACATATACCGTAGCAGCGGGTCCTTGAGGATAACATCTATTTATATCCCTCGACCACTGCCAACTCAAGGTACGCTTCAGTATCATATTTAAGGAAATGCCGTGCAACTACTAGGCCTAACGAAAGATGCCACTGCACACACACAAAGTGTTCACATTGCAGCTCTTCGGTGCCCATTTCCAGCTTGAGCGGCGACGCCGTTGCCGTGGCCGTAACCTGACGTTGCATTATGGGACATTTCCCATAATTACGTCACACGTGACGTCACGAGGGCAATATTTTTTGCTAAATTTGGTGGCAAAATTTTCCGATAAATTTCGCGGGCAATTTTTTCTCTTTCCTCTAAATTTAGCTAGGAAAAGTTTACACTCCTGACGTCACGCGTAACGTCACGTGTGACGGTATACCAACGTTACTAGATTACCTCAGTTGTGGAACTCCCGCGGAGGGGGTACCCCCCCTCACTCACCTCAATCCGCCTAGAGTCATTCGAAGCGCCATCTATATTTTCGTTTCATAACTGTGCATTCTTACGAGCACAGCTGAAGCGCCAAATGGCGATCACAACGCCGCCATTTCTCCCGCAGCGGTCACTCGAAGAACTGCACGTGACATCTATTTTTGGCTTCAAACGGGTTACAGGGGTTCCACCCCCGTCTCCCCAGCGGACGCGCCGCGAAATACCCCCGCAGTTAAAATTCGCCTAGGTCGGGACGCGCTACCTGAAATCCCCGCTGAGGCATGGTTGTATAAAAACAATATTGATTGTGCTGCAAAACCTTGAAAACTAAAAATTTTAGAAAAGATCACCCACCCCCATTTTGTACTAATCTCCAATAAAAGTTACTACAAAAAGAGTTTTTTTCGTTGGTTTTTACGTTTCTAGTGACGTTGAAACGAACGTATCCCGATTCAGTTACCAAAGCAGCCGTCCGGCGGCACGTCGAGCGAATCTGGGCGAGTCGTGGTGAGTTAGGGGGGGGGGGGGTACTGTTCGTGCATGCAGCGTCTATGAACAGTTCCGTAACTGAGTTAATCTATAACGTTGCGTTATACATGACGTCACGTGTGATGTCAGACTTGGCGTCACGTGTGACGTCATGAGGGTGAAAGGTTCCGCTAAATTTGGCGGGAAAATGTTTCCACTAAATTTGGTTGGGAAATTTTCTTGCTACATTTAGCGAAATAACTTCCCACTAAATTTAGCGAAAACAATTTCCCCTCAAACTTCAGCGGAAAATTTTGCCCTCGTGACGTCACACGTCACCCTCTCCTCCTCCTCCCCAAGAGCTGCGCTCTAATTCGGCATTACAGAGAATCGTAAACGTCTTTCATTTTTTCCTTGGCTTTCATGCAGAAAGTTGGGGGTATAAAAATTGTAATAAAGTTAATTATTTGTTTAATAATTACAAGAATTTTAAAACAGTATAAGTTTCGATTTTTTCTAAGTCCATTTACCATCATGAGACAAAAACACGTATGCCCACCTGAGATAATGAAAGCAGAAAGAAGTTTGGGCGTAGAATATCTCAAACGTCAGTGATCTATTGTCAACGATGCATCGTAAAAGCGCGCTGACTTCATCGTGTACTGGCCTTTACCCATTGGAGTGGGCCGCTCAACGAGTGAAGGCTGCTCGTGAATTGCACACGGGCACACATTATTGATCACTCTATTCGCAACTTTCTTTACGTGTTTTCCAACCTACTTTCACGGCTTTTTATTTCGACCGCCAGGTACTCAATTACTCAAGTTCTAAGTGAGAGTTAAAAATAAAGGAAATAAACGGTTTCTCTTGAGCTGCACCACCTCACGGTATAGCAGGCTTCATCCTATTTAAAATAAAAGATGAGGGCCGTAATTGGCCTAAAGCTTCTTTAGTTCTTAAAGCCAATTAAAAAGGAAAAAAAATCTTGGCATTGGAACGTACTTTGAAAAAATTATGCGGGCATTTATGAATATTTGTGTTTCGTTTTTTTTCCTTTGGTATTAAGTTATTAATTGTTGTTCCGCTTGGCATCGCCTCTTATCTTCAATGTTCTTGACGACGATGAAGTTGTCTTGTTGTTGTTTAGCATTTCCGAACTGGAATATATAAGAAAATTAATTAGAAACAATTTCAAAAGCTTATTCTCTTTTAATTATTTATTTAATTAACTACGTATTGTAGTAGCAAATAAGCGCCTAGGACGTAGTGACGTCACTGTATGCCTTATCGATAGATAGTTATCGGCAAGCCAGCCGAGACAAGCAGAATAAACGTGTCAGCACGTACGACAGCTCGCCTGCCTCACTCAGTCATAACAAGTGGCGACAAAGATGGGACGACGATAGTCGACGCACAGGGGCGGTTCCTTCCACGGACGAAGGTTCAACGATGGCAAAGGTGTGGGTATATGACGCCTTCCTGGAAGATGGGGACGAATACTTTGATTCCTACGTGGAAAGATTCGGGCACTACTGCACGGTAGCCAAGGTGGAAGGCGAGGCACTGAAGAAGTCGGCGTTCATCACAGCCATTGTAAAAGAAACCTACAAGACGCTAAAGGACCTTCTTCTACCTGGGAAACCGGAAGAAAAGACCTACGCAGATTTGGTAAAGGTACTCAGCGACCACTGCAAGCCGACATACCAAATCATAGCGGAACGCTTCAAGTTCAACCGTCGGTACCAATTGGAAGGAGAGTCAGTCGCTAAGTTTGCGGTGGAGTTGAAGCACATGGCCACAAGGTGCGAGTTTGGAAGATTTCTCGACGACGCACTGCGAGATTGTTTTGTCGCAGGGCTGCGGAACCCGGCCATCCAAACAGGACTGCTCAAGAAAAAAGAACTCACATTGAACTTGGCGTTTGTTTTTGCAAAGAGTGTCGAGCTGGCCGAACGAGAATCGCGGGGGTTTCAGCCAACCTCAGCGTCGAACCCTAACGTGCACGCCATCAAGAAAGCCAGCGGACGGCCAGCTTCGGTAAGCAAAACGTCAAGCGCACCTAAGAAGAAATGCACTCGATGTGGCGAAGACCACGACGCAGCTTCGTGCCGTTTCCGGAGGGCAAAGTGCTATCAGTGCAAGCGGTTCGGGCACCTGGCGCGAGCATGCCGAGCAAAGCAATCGACTGATGGAGAGGAGCTGTTCACAACCTGTGTGAGCAAGAAGACAACAATCCGAAACTGTAACTATACAACGTGTATCACGTGACTCCTGAAAATCCGCCGTTTGAAGTGAAAGTCCGACTAGAAAAACAAGCGGTAAAGATGCCATTCGATACCGGAGCGGCTGTCTCATTCATATCAGAAAAATCGTTCAAGCAGCTCGCAAAGCCTACGCCACTTAGAAAATGCTCAGTGAGACTCAGGACGTACGGGGAAGCACCACTCCAAGTTCAGGGACAAGCGGAAGTCTCGGTGGAGCTCAACCGGAAGCGCAAGGTACTTCCGATCATCGTGGCAACCGGAGGTGAACCAGCGTTATTAGGAAGAGACTGGATTGACAGCCTTGGCGTCAACTCGACGAGAATCCAGAGGGTTCAGAGCATGCAGTCAGAACCTACACCGGAGAGCATCACTAAAAGGTACGAGAGCGTGTTTCCTTCAGGTCTGGGGCTAATAAAAGGCCACCAAGCGAAGCTCGTTCTTAAAGATGGATGTCTACCAGTGTTTTGCAAGGCACGACCTGTGCCTTATGCCCTTCGTAAAGCGGTGGAACTTGAGCTAAAGAAGTTAGTAGCTGAAGGCGTTTTGGTATCCGTCACGCAGAGCGACTGGGCCACACCATTGGTGGTTGTTACTAAGCCAGACAACTAGGTCAGACTATGCGGAGATTATAAAGTGACAGTAAATCCATGCAACAAGTAAGTAGCTGACGGCGTTTGGTATCCGTCACGCAGAGCGACTGGGCCACACCATTGGTGGTTGTTACTAAGCCAGACAACAAGGTCAGACTATGCGACGATTATAAGGTGACAGTAAATCCATGCACAAAGACTGATCACTACCCTCTCCCGCCTGTCAAAGACTTACTTACAGTACTAGCGGGAGGGAAGGTATTCAGTGTTGGATCTTTCGACCGCGTACCAACAAATAGAACTGCACCCCAATTCGAGACCTTTACTGACGGTGAACACCCATATGGGGTTATACCAGTACGTCCGAATGCCCAATGAAATTACAAGTGCCCCTGCAGTGTTTCAGACAATCATGGACGAACTACTGAAGAGGCTACCGGACGTGGTCTGCTATCTTGACGATGTACTCATCACAGGGGCAACCTACCAGGAATGCCGGGATCGAGTAGAAGCAGCCCTGCAGAAGTTTATGGAGCATGGCGTACGGGTAAGAAGAGAAAAATGCACGTTTTTCGCACCATCAGTAAGGTATTTAGGCTATGTAATTGACGAAAGAGGGGTGCACCCATCACAGAAAAGATCGAAGCTATAAAAAAAGCGCCTGCACCAAAGAACAGCACTGAGCAAAAGCCTACTTAGGAATGTTAACTTTCTACTCAAGATTTATGCCAAACGTGTCTTCTATGCTCAAGCCATTGTACGAACTAACTTCAAAAAATAAGAAATGACTGTGGTCTGAGCAAGCCGAAAGAGCGTTCAACGAAACCAAGACGTTGCTGACTCAGGACAGTGTGTTGACCTTCTACGACCCGGCGAAACCGCTAAGGATTGTATGCGATGACTTCCCGTACGGGGTAGGAGCGGTTTTGTTTCACGTGATAAACGGAGAGGAAAAGCCAATCGCGTACGCATCGCGCACCCTGAGTAAAGCTGAAAGCTCGTACGCCCATATAGAGAAGGAAGCAGTCTTGATAATGTTCGGAGTAAAACACTTTCACAAGTACCTCTATGGAAGGTAATTCAGGATTTATTCCGACCATCTTCCGCTAGCGGGCCTGCTTGGCCACACGAAGCCCATACCACAAATGGCCGCCGTGCGCATGCAACGGTGTATGCTACTGCTCGCTGCTTATCGCTACAAATGGGTATACAGAAGAGGAGCGCTCGTCGCAAACGCTGACGCGCTGACGCGCTATCACGCTGACGCTGACGCGCTATCGCGATTGCCACTTCCAAACGACGCAGACAGAAGTGACAATGTGCAGTTCTTCTCAGCGGTGCAAGGAATTCATTTGTCAGCAGATAAGATTCGCACAGAAACGTGGAAAGACGCTATCTTGTCGAAAGTATCGTTTTTTGTATTGAACGGATGGCCTGCCAAATTGTCGAACGACAAGCTGGCACAATTTTTTCTGCGTAAAGGCGAGCTCTCCGTAGATTGTGATTGCCTCACATGGGGAAACAGAGTAATCATCCCTGAGTCACTGCAGTCTGAAGTGTTGAACCTTTTGCACGAAGGGCACCCGGGAGCTACACGTATGAAAATGCTATTCAGAAGTCATGTTTGGAGGCCCAAGTTGGGCGAACGTATTGAAGAGACAGTAAAAAGCTCCGCAACTTGTCAGCTCACTCAGAATGCATTCTCGTGCGCACCAACTCTATCGTGGGTCTGGCCAACCAAACGATGGCAAAGAGTTCATCTGGATTTTGCATACTTCAAGAGAGACTGGTTTCTGATTCTTGTGGATGCATATTCAAAGTGAATTGATGCCGTGCACATGAAGACAACCACGGCCTCGGCGACTGTGGAAAAATTGCGCACCGTGTTTGCAACTTTTAGCCTTCCGAAGAAAATTGTGACGGACAATGGTCCCGTGTTTATGTCTCGTGAATTCACAATTATTCTTCAGGCAAATGCTGTGCAGCACATCAGGACGCCACCCTACCATCCGGCTTCCAATGGTTCCGCAGAACAACTTGTCCAGCCAGTCAAGCGAAACCTCATCCGCCAGCTTCAAGACGAGCGGCGCACGGGACAGTCTAGAACGGTACAACATCGACTGGACCAGTTCCTGTTTACGTATCGTATTACGCCATGTCCAACCACGGGTGAGACGCCAGCCAAACCCTTCTTGTCATGGAAGCCGCGCACACGGTTAAGCATCCTTCATCCAGACTTAGCAAAGCGAGTAGAAGCAAGTGTCAGTCAACGGCAACCCCAAGGAAAGAATTCATGGAGAGTATTTGAAGCAGGCGACAAGGTTCGAGTAAAAAAAAAAAAAAAAAAACAGACCAGGAGATCCGTTTTGGTTAGATAGCAACGTTCTGCGACGTGTCAGCCTCTTGACGTGTATAGTCATGGTGCAGGGGCAGGAACGGTTCCTGCATGCAGAAGACATCGCTGTTAACACAGTTCCCAACGCTCTTCCCAGGACAATCAGGTTGCCAGAGAAACACCGGACGGCTAAGCCAACAGGCCCCAAGCCAGCTAGAGCAGAGCCTCAGCCATCATCCCCCAATCCAACAAAAGCAGGACCTCAAGAAACGGGTAGTCCTCATAGCCTGCCCATGACGTCTGTGTCTGAACTTACACCGGCTGGTATCAGCGAAACAGACGACGTTCAAGCAAGCGCTCCAGAACCACAGTTTCGGCGCAGCACACGTATCCGGAATCCACCCGAGAGATGGGGTTATGAAAAAAATAAAAAGAGAGGACTGTAGTAGCCAATAAGCGCCTAGGTCGTGGTGACGTCACTGTATGTCCTATCGATATATAGTTATCGGCAAGCCAGCCGAGAGAAGCAGAATAATCATGTCAGCACGTACGACTGCTCGCCTGCCTCACTCAGTCATAAGACGTATGTCTGCGTTTCTTTGTATTCTCATGTATGTTTTCATTTTATTTATTATTTGTCTTTCTTCTTATTTTTATGTTTGCTTCTTTTTTTTTGGGGGGGGTGGGGACAGAGATTATTTTATTCCTTCCTTTTTTAATTTTTTCAATGGTTATTATGTATTTTTTTGAAAACAAGAGATTATCCTTTTATAGCTATACATACTCTGGTTTTTACATATTTACATATTTACATTTTCCCCCGAAGGAGAAGGATCACACTTATGAAACTTCCTGTTTTCGTCCTGTATCCGTATCAAATGTTTCTATAAATGCTTTTTTTTTTTTTTTTTTTTAGGTTGGAAGGTATGAGATTGACACCAAATTATAACATTATTTTTTCGTACGTTGTTCGTTGATGGTGATTGGTCTTGAGGTGCTGTGAAAAGAGATCATCCCCCTTTTTTATTTAATTGTCTGTGTTTGTGGTCCATTCCTGAACACTGTTGGTTTGAGAGTACATGATTTTTCGCTCCCGTTTTGTTCTTGATAGTCTCCATATTTTTGCTGAGAAGCCCAGAACGTGGAACTGGTCTTAGGTCTTCCTAACATTTTGTTTGAGGTGTTCCCTCTTGGTGGCTGTTTGTCGTGGGTGGTTAATGGAAGCCCAGAGAAGGAAACTGGCTCACTCCCCCTGACCTTGTTGTGGGTCTTTCATTCACCTTGAGACCAGGTATTGTGAATAGAAACATTTAGCATACCGTTGACCAGAGCCTTTGAAGCATGCTTTTAAGCGCGCGCCTGGGTAGTACCGTGACGGCGGGGCGCGCGCTTAAAAGCATGCTTCAAAGGCTCCGGTAGTGCGGTACGCGGAGCACGGCAACGGTTTGCTAAAGGTCCCCAATATCTCATCCGCTCGAGAAAGCTACCAAGGCCACCCACCGCCACAGCCTTCTCTTTTAGCCGCCAGGTGCCGCAGACTTTGCCAGAGTCGCCAACGCTCCGTAAATTTTGTCGCGAATATGCTGGTTCGCCCGCAAACTATCATAATGGACGGGACAGGGCACGCGCTCTGAGCACGGACGATTCTCACACGTGGATGCGGTGCATCGAGATTTGTGATGTGTCAAGGCCACCGTGGTCAAGGCCCTGGTAATACTATGCCTAGATGTCACAGTGTTTCCAAATGCTCCCTCTGGGTCACGTGGTTTATGGAACACGTTTGCACTAAGGCCTGCGAGTAGGTCACTGCCTCTCCGCTTCTTCATGCGCTTTCCTCCACGCGCTTGGATTGTACGGGACAATGCAACGGATACGCAGTTTTGACCAGTTTGGGCAGGATGCGTCAGCCATTAAAGTGGAAGGGAAACACTTCCGTTTGGTTTGCATGCTCTGGATTTTTTACGACACCTACTGGACAGAAGCGCACAGCGTGTCAAAATAACTTGGCTTAATGAGGAGGCTGCAGGCCAATAAGAGCATCGGAACAAGTCACGAGGTACCACTGCATGGTCGGGGTCACGGAGGCCTCTTTACTGCCGCAACAAAGGCGCCGTCCGCGAAATTGTTGTTCTAGGTTTCATTTTCTTTTAATAGCGGCAACTGGACTAGCGCGATTCTATCTCTATTGAGATCATACAAAAATAATGATTAAATGTTAAAAAAGATATCGAGTTTCAATTATATTTGTACAAAACGTTTGCGCCGCATTCGTATCCGTTCTCAATGTTTTTTTTTGTTTTTATGATAACGCCATAGCCGTTGGCGATCGCAGCCGAGTAATCGACCGCTTCCGTTCAAAGCATTGGCCCGCCATTAGTACCCGCCCCAGATTAGTGGGTAAATTAAGTGTATGGTTGTCTCATAAACTGTTCCCGAGGAGCTCGCTACTCTAGCGGACGACAATGCTGCGGTAGTGAACGTTCATCCAAGTTTTGTTGGTTTCGCCCCAGATGACTCTTGGCCAGCAGACGACAGCCGGTTCCCTGGCGCAGTGACACACACGCTCCCGCGACGTGGTGTTACGTTCCTCGTTCCTGCGCTCTTATTAGGTCTCGGGGACTGTAGCCTCCACAGTTTGCCAAGTGTTCGTGAAACGTAGTACAGACACGAGCAACGGACGGACTAGTGTCCCGGTCTTCTTTTTCGTACGACCGTGACAGTACACAACATCTCTCTGCGTGGGGTCCCGGCGATCAAACGTTTCTCGCAGTTACACCCTGCTGATCAACGGGTACTCTTTCCCGTGGCTCGTTTATTTACTGGAGTGCCCCAAATTGCGAGTCAATATAGGGGAAGGCTCCTGGCGTTCATATTTACCAGTTGCTCTGCGAGGAATCGCTAAACACCGCGAAGAGGAAGAGGATGCCAAGGGAGGCCCATTTTGACGCAGAAATCTCAATATGAATGGTTAAATGCAGTAGGCACTTGAAACAAAAGCAGTATGTACCGGGATACCAGATAAACGAGCTAGACCCTGTTCGGTGTTCGCTGTGTCTTCGAAGGACGTAATGCTTGTATCCTGGAAAGTACAAATTGAAACAATCTTGAAGCAGTCGGCATCTGCACCGAAGAACCGAAAACGAAATGAAGACACGTTGGCTCCCAAACAAGATCGTGAACATGCTGAGGAAGGTTAAACAAACGACCCTCACGAGCTCATGCTACAACACTTGTGAATGCATAGACACAAAACAAGTGGTTCACGGGTATAATAGTGTCACTTTCTACTTCCGCGCCGCGAGGCAGCTAGCTCCCAGGCACCCAGCGGCGCTTCCAGCAATGTATGCAACAGTGCTGGATTGCGAGCATGGGAGCTGTCATGTCTCACCGGAGAAGCGGCAAGACAGTGTGCGCCTATCCAGTTCCTGCTTTGCACGAGCGTGGCCTCAGTTTTCGGCTAAAACTAGCGTCTTCTCTGGTTCAGCTCGAGTGTCATACGAGCGCTCACACAGCGCACGTGACAAATCTAATAAGAAAGGAATGAGTTTATTAAGAACAAAATGCAAGCCTAACAACGTTTGTTGACAGTTTGTTTTAAACGGCAGTAAAATATGTTAACGATGAGTCTTCTCATTGTTTTAGTCGTCGACTTTAAAAGTTAGAGTTACTGTTGCACTTTGAGGCGCTCTTTCGCTGGGTACTCGTTGAGGACATTGAGGTCGAGAAAGAATAACAGCACAACCGGCTTCTCTTACCGCTGATTCACACTGGAAGCGTATCCGTGTTCGCAAAGCGGTTGCGAATGCGGTTGTATAAGGGTCCAGTATAATTGCACGTGCACTCGATGACATCAAGTGCGCGTGCAATTGTACTGGATCTTTATACAACCGCGGTCGCAACCGCTCTGCGAACATGGATCCGCTTCAGGTTAAACGGTTTATCCGACTGCTCGTTCGCTCGCGCTCGCGACTCCCACTCCGTCGTCTTCTTCTAGCTCCAGACTAAATTTCTCGTGCCAGTAGTGTCCATTGTTAGTTTTCAACACCCTCCCCCCGCTCACAAAATGAGGAAATTAGGATAAGATTTACGAAGTTTCCAAAGCGTAGAGCAGCTGCACTGGCCGTCGGATCACAGAATCAGACGGCAGCCTAACGGCACACGCCCTTACATTTCCATCTCTTCCTGGAAAAAATCTAACGACATCTACCAAGGTCCAAAGATGTCTTGGAGTGATACGGTCGTGCAACAGTACTACATCACCAACGTTCGGTGCACGGCTGCTGAGCGGTGGTGCAAGGTGCGCCGAACGAAGCTCTAGTAGGTATTCTTTCTTCCAACGTACCCAGAAGTTTTTCATGAGCCTCTGCCTATATTTCCACCGACGTGTTAGTGAATCTTTAGATGGCGCGTGGGTTCGCTCCGCCTCTGGAAAAGTTATCAATCGCTTTCCGATGAGTAGGTGAACAGGAGTCGAGAACCCTGGTTCACTATTATCGGCATGAAGGTAGGTGAGTGACCGAGAAGTTCAGCGCTGCCTCAATGTCAGTTAGTACAGTCGTTAGTTCTTCAAAAGACAAGCGCTGACGTCCATAAATTTTCCGGAGGCACGTTTTCACCGACCGAACCATCCTTTCCCACCAACCTCCCCACCAGGCTGCCCGTTTACGATGAACGTCCAGGTGATTCG
This sequence comes from Ixodes persulcatus, assembly GCA_013358835.2. Lineage (NCBI taxonomy): Eukaryota > Metazoa > Arthropoda > Arachnida > Ixodida > Ixodidae > Ixodes > Ixodes persulcatus. Next base: position 25,749 of record JABSTQ010000149.1, on the reverse strand, counting down.
GTGAACACTGCAGAAGTCTTGAGATTCCGCACTGCGAATAGCCTCCCACAAGGCCGGCAGGTCCTTCGCTGCTCTCTGGAATGTTAGCGCGTTGTCGCTATAAATGGTGCTTGGGAGACCTCTTCGTGACACGAAGCGTCGCGGGGCCAAGAGAAATGGCGTCGTGGCCGCGGTAGCGGAGCTACGGACGCCGTGGCCGGTTTTGCTTAGAATCGTCGACAGATGCGACATTTCGCGATGATCTTCTTTAGGGCTCGTCATAAACTTAAGACCCAAAATCTGTCACGGATTTCTGTCAGAGTGGCCTGTAAGCCTCATGTAATACTGTAAGGGGAGCATTCATTGCAAGCAACTTGGTGAAAGGGTGAAGTTCTCCTAACAGAAGAGTAGGATGTCTCACCTCCTGCGAATCTGTGGCTTGGTTAAGTCTGCCTCGAATACGCAAGGTCCTGTGTCGTCAAGAAAGGGCTGAAAATCCGTTATTCTCCATCCTTTTAAGATACTTCCGCCTTGAACCAGCTCCTGGATTTCTCTGCCGAAGCATTCTCGATGAACATTCTTGATCCAGAAAGCTTTTGCATCTGTAATATCGTTTGCCGTTAGGGGCAGTTCAGATGACTTGTTCTGTCGACGACAACCTTGAACAAATCGTTTTATCCACGCTGTGACCCGCAACATCTTGGTATAGCTGCTGACATTTTCCAATGTCAAAAGCGCGGTATGTACACTCACAGTGGTCAGCAGTATTTCGACCTGTTGTCGTCTCTCCCCGTCAATTCCGTTGAGGTTCTCATTTTCTGAGGTACTGCCGATTGGCCAGTTTTCTTCTTCTCGGGAAAGCCAATCGGGCCCAGACCACCATAACTGATACGCACTTAGCTGCAATACCGTCTTCCCTCTAGTAAGGGCGTCTGCTTGGTTCGCGCCGCCAGGGCAATGGTGCCAATTAGAGGGATCGCTTAGTGGTTGTATTTCTGTCACTCGGTTACCGACGAAAGGTTTCCATGCAGTTCTGATCATTTAATCCAACCGAGGGTTATCATAGAATCTGTCCAGTACCATACTGTAACTACGACACAAAACAAAACGGTACACAGATATTTAGCCATACGTGCATCAGGAGGGCTCAGACCAGTTCTAGTTGTGGCAGGGTCAGCGTCTTAGGCGGGGCAACTCTGTACCAGGCAAACACCAGAGTGACGCTGATAATTCCTTTTCTATCCACGGCGCGAAGATCGGCACAGGCACCATAAGCCTGAGGGCTGGCGTCTGTGAAGACGTGAAGCTCCAGCTTGCTCTCACCATCCACATTCTGTAAGTGTCTCGGAGCCATGATGCGTGGCAACTCCTTTAACTCGGCGCACCATGTTGTCCACCCTTGCCGTAGCGCTTCTGGTAGTTCTTTGTCCCATCCCAGACCATGTTGCCATATACGTTGGAACAAAAGTTTTACTCGTATGACATACGGTGAGAGGAACCCTAGGGGATCGAAGATCCTAGCAGAAGGTTTGAGGACAAAGCGTTTTGTAGTCATGTTTGTCGATAGAATCTCCAAGAGATGGTCACCAGAGACAGTGAAGGAATCTGTGTATTTGTCTCCCACCAGTCGCAGTACCTTTGTGACTTTGTGGGACCTAATTGACGTTATGCGAGGTAAAATATCGACGTTCCCCTTTTTTTGATTGAAGAGGCTCTTCAGTTGGCTGGAATAGGTATTCCATTTGCGTAGTTCCATGCCGGCCTCCCTGATCAATGTCTGTGCTCCGTCAGCGAGTCCTCGGGGTTCTTTGGTGCTTGCGGCTCCAATCAGTGGGTCGTCCAAGTAAAATGAGTCCAGCAAAAAAGCCGCTATGTCTTTGTTCGAATACCTCACGTTGCCTAAGTGATGACGAATTGTCGCCCCAAGTAGGAATAGACTCGGTGGCTGTGCCACAACGTAGACCACTAATCCGTTCAACTTTTTCGTGCAGATGTTCTCCTTCGTTCTCCTCCGCGCTTTGCTCCCGGTGCTGGCTTCCTCGGACGGCACGGCAGCATGCACTATCTGGAGCAACGAAAATCAAATGTTCTCCTTCGTTCTCCTCCGTGATTTGCTCCCGGTGCTGGCTTCCTCGGACGGCACGGCAGCATGCACTATCTGGAGCAACGAAAATCAAGCAAGTGGCTACCATCCGGCTATCACCAACGCCTTGTCACGTCCGGCAGACTCGTCACTCAAGCAATTGATCCTCGGCAAAGTGTGGAGGGCCCCATCGTCATCAACAGCCACTTACCCGCCCACTACAAACCAGCCAACGCAGCCGATATCGCTCTGTGGGGTCGGTGGCGGTGCCACAACGCAGACCACTAATCCGTTCAACTTTTTCGTGCAGGTTAGTAAACCGTACAGTCTTTTCTCTAAAAAAACAAGTAATTACTTTTTGATACAGCTGCCGAGCCCGCAGTGTTGCGTTGTTATTTCGATTGAGTGCTTCCATGCCATCCGTTCCTTGCTGTTGCAATCGGGTGACATCGAAACTAATCCTGGTCCTGATACAAAAGCCATACTAGACGAGCTAAAAAAACTATCCAATCGAAATTACTTGCAGAGGTACAAGACCTTAAAACCCAGCTTTTAACAACAGATAAAACCATATCAGATTTGAGCGGGCGCATGACTGCGCTCGAAAACCATTATCAAAATCTCGCCCCCGTGCGCACCGAGTTAGAAAACGTAAAAATCGAGACGGCTCAGACGGCCCGTTTGGTCTGTGGCCTGGAGGCGCGCTTCGACGATGCCGAAAATCATTCTCGACGCAACAACCTCATTTTCTATGGCATCCCTAATGGCGCGTTCACACTGGGAGCGGATCCGCAAACGCGAAGCGGATCCGCGCGTTCTCAACCGCAAAGCGGCTAGGATCGAGCGGTTTGAGCGCGTTTTTGCCAACCGCTTCGGGACCGATTTCTCCCAACCGCTTTCACGAACCGCAAAGCGGCAACCAATCACAACGCGACGCTGACGTGACGTCAGTGACTTTCAAAGCAAGATGGCACCTGTCGCTGGTGAGGCGTCCAAGGCGCTGTAGTCCTAGCGTTGCAGCATACAAATCAACGGAGTTAAACGCGATGTTCACGTCCGTCACTTGAATCCACCGCGAAAAGAATTGACTCGTAATTTTAACGGGCTTCGCACCGGTGATTTGGTTCGGGTAAGCGTTTGTTTATTATTCCGTGCGCCACAGCCCGAAGCTTGCTGCCTTGTCAGTCTCTGCCCGCAGAACGTCGGAACCCGCCCCTGATCGACCGAAATGTCAGCTTTTGTATCGACTAACGCAGTCGCGTGAACTATTTGAAAGCTTTCGACACCGTGCATGACCACCACGAAGGCCGATAGAGACGTCGTGGGCCTGATTGCGTAGCCAACGCACTGCCGCGTTGCGGGCAGGGTACCTGCGCTAGCTCGACCTGTAAAGTTTACTACTAACAAAACAAATAAAGGGAACCTACTCAAGGAATAAAGTGTACGTACCAGACGTTGCAGAGGTAATCCATACTGCGTTTATTTGAGCTTAATGTCAAACAAACAGTAGACTCGATCGACGTGCGAGTGACGAAAGGAGAGTCCGCCACCAACGAAGCCACGACCGGCTAGCACCGAAGACATTCTCCCGCACCACGGTCCACCCCACGGCTCACAACTTCGAAAATGATAAGAGCGAACGAAGGGGGAAAAGTGGCCCTCTATCCCGAAAACAAGGTCAGCTATTCATGCGGGAAGGGTCCACTTCGAAGAAAAGGTCGGGGGCATCCTGTTCTGAGTCAGCAAGGCGCACCTAGCTGGGCTTTGCTTGTGGGCGAAGTCAAGGGAATCACAGGCGAGTTTGGCGGGTCCATGCTTCTTTTTTCGCTGCCTGAACTCGTGATGCGTGCGAGCATCCCCGAGAAAAATCTTCAGTGCCAAAATTGCAAAATTTTGGTTTTGGATCGTCGATTAAAGTGGATTTTGGATTGTAAAACACGGTTGCCAAACGCAAGTCTCAAAAGATCACGCGTGATCGCCGAGAAACTGCCAACCGCCTCTCGGTGTGTCTGAACGGGGTCGCTCGCGAACCGCATCCGCAATCGCTTCGCGAACGCGGATCCGCTTCCAGTGTGAATGCGCCATAACTCCACTGGACCAGAAACGTTTGCCCAATCTGAACAACTCGTCATTCGGCACTGTCATGATCACTTGAACATAACCATAGACCCAAAAGAAATAGAGCGTGCACATCGTCTTGGACATCATACATCTGACCGCCCTCGCCCAGTAATCGTTAAATTCACGTTCCATAAAACAAAAGACACCATACTATCTAATGGCCGCAAGTTCAAAGGAACAAGTTTCAGTGTTGGCGAAGACTTTTCTCGGCCCGTCCAAAATGCTCGCAAACACCTACTTGCGTTTGCAAAAAGCAAAAATACGCCATTTTCTTTACGTTTTAAAACACTACTCATGGGCCCGAAACGTTATGTTTTTGATAACCATCACAGACTGTGAGGGAAACGGCATAGCAATTGCCCCGTCAGAAGGAAATAACAGCCCCCTCTAGGATTTCTACCGCAACTAATCTTTCATTTTCTGTAATCTTCACCAACGCGCGTAGTTTTCTCCCGAAACGAGAAATTGTGTCTAATCTCGTGTTGTCCTCCGGTAGTAATTTGTTGATATTAACCGAAACCTGGCTGTCTAGAGAAGTCACTGATGCTGAAGTTCTGGCCGATTTGCCGGACTTCCGCCTTTATAGAAATGACCGCCAAGCCACACGAGGAGGAGGTGTTCTCATCGCCGCACACCAGCAGTTGTCATGTTCTATTGCTAACATTACATCCGACCTTAGAATTCTATGTCTCATATGTCGCGCTTCACCTCAGACAGTTCTTTTGGGAGTCTGCTACAGGCCTCCCAATAATTCTCCTGACTTTTCTCGTAAACTTAATGACATCTTTAGTGAATTTGCCTCAACGTACCCGAATGCACATGTCCTTCTCTTTGGAGACTTTAACTACCCGCAAATAGACTGGAGCAACCAGGTCCCCTCAGCTATAGGCAACGAAGCCGCAAAAGATTTTATTAACGTATGTCTTGATTTTAACCTTGTTCAACTAGTATCCGAACCCACACGTGTTTCACGGGATTCTGCAAACATCTTAGATCTTATACTAACCAGTCATCCCGACAGCCTATCATCGGTTACTTATCTCCGCGAAATCAGCGACCACAAAGTAATTCATGCTACCTTCAACTTTTGCCCGGTACGACGCCAAACACGCGATAAAAGAATTCGTCTTTATGATAAGGGAAATTATGAAGTAATAAACAGGGAGCTAAACGCCTTCCTTCCAATTTTTGAAGCAACATTTTTTAATCGCTCTATTAATACAAACTGGATAATCTTCAGAAATAAATTAAATGAACTTGCAAATAAATTCATCCCAATAATTACGTTCCGTGAGAATCGACAGAAACCCTGGTTTACAAAGTCTTTAAAAAAACTAGGTAACAAAAGAAAAAGTCTTTTCCGGTCGGCCAAGCGGAATGGAAACCCCTGCGCATGGGAAAAATACTACGCAGCTGAAGACGCCTATCTGCTATCTATACGTAACGCAAAGCATTCCTTTTTTTATGATGACTTACCAAATATCTTAATTAACAATCCTAAAAACTTTTGGCAAGTTATAAATCCCCAAGAGACGGGCATCGTTAGCCTGACGAACGGATCGGGCGAAATTGTCACTGACACTGAGTGCGCCAATGCTTTTAACTCGGCCTTCTTTTCCGTGTTTACCGAAGAAACCGATGTCCCTTCCTCTTTAATACCTTCTAACGCAGTTTCTACTATGCCGGCTCTCACATTTTCTGTAGATGGCATCTCATCATTAATTGAAAATATCAAACTCTCATCGTCAGCCGGCGTTGACGGAATTAACTCAAAACTTTTAAAAAATACCAAACGTATATCTGCTCTGTACATGACCATGTTGTTCTCACAATCACTTTCTACAGGCATCTTACCGGACGACTGGAAGGTGGGAAGGGTCGTTCCAGTCTACAAATCGGGTAACAAGGACTCCCCACTAAATTACCGTCCCATCTCTTTAACAAGCGTCTCCTGCAAAGCCATGGAACACATCATCTACACTCAAATAATTAATTTCCTAGACTCTATCGACTTTTTCCACCCCTCCCAGCACGGGTTTCGTAAGGGCTTCTCTTGCGAAACTCAACTTACACTCTTCGTTCATGACTTGCATTCTAATCTTGACGATAACTTTCAAACTGACACGGTTTTTTTTAGATTTTGCCAAAGCATTCGACAAAGTACCGCATCAGCGCCTCCTACTAAAACTTTCCCAATTAAATCTAAACACTGCTATTGTTCAATGGGTCAAGGAATTTCTGTCTAATCGCTCTCAGTTTGTCTTTGTTAACAACCACTCATCTAACCCTCTCCCAGTAACATCAGGCGTCCCACAAGGATCTGTCCTCGGCCCCCTCCTATTCTTAATATACATAAATGACTTACCATCGCATCTGTCATGCCACATTCGTATGTTTGCGGATGACTGCGTTATTTATCGTACAATCACTAACGCCTCTGACCAGACATGCCTGCAGAATGACCTTAACCATGTGCAAGAATGGTGCGACTGTTGGCAAATGACCCTTAATCCCAGCAAATGTAAACTTGTATCATTCCATCGTCGCCATAACCCCTTTCTTTTTCCCTATACAATTGCTAGCGTCACCGTCGAATCTGTACAATCAGTTAAATACCTATGTGTAACACTATCGAACGATCTATCTTGGCGCGCGCATACTAACAACGTCATATCAGCTGCAAACAGAGTCCTTGGATTTCTTAAACGTAATCTACGGCATGCCCCAAAGCACGTACGTTTACTTGCGTACAAATCACTTGTTAGATCAAAACTCGAATACGCATCTGCCATCTGGAACCCTCACCAAGCATATATTAGTAATGAACTTGAATCTGTTCAAAATCGATCCACAAGGTTCATTCATTCTGCCTACTCATACGATATCAGCGTTTCATCTTTAAAAGCAGAATCCGGCCTGACACCTCTTTCTCTTCGCCGTCGCACTTCCAGCCTCTCCCTCTTTCACAAGTTTTACTACAGCTCGCTCAACCATGCACCTTACATTGTCCCTCCATCACGCATATCTCTGCGCATTGGTCATCCACTTCAAGTGACGCTCCCACGTGCCCGCACTACTACTTTTTTAGCCTCCTTTTTTTCTCAAGCAGCAGCAGACTGGAACGGCCTTCCCCACCACGTCGCCGCCATCACATGTCCATCCGTATTCATGGAGACTGTCATCAACCACCTTCCGACATGAATGTCTATTAAAAATGCTTTTATGTGTAACCCCACCCCTTATGTAATACCCCTAACGGGGTCTTTAAGGTAATAAAATGAAATGAAATGAAATGAAAAGGAACTCGCTTCATGCGCCACTCTTTTATATCCGGCAGAGGCTCGTCTTGTCTGGGTGTCTTGTCAAACCAAAGAAACCGGAGAGCATCTATGTCGCACTGTGATTTCTATCTGTAAGAAGGCCTTTTGGATGTCAGCTGTGAGAGCCACCTTTTGCATACGAATACGGAGCAGCACCGGCAAGAGTTCTGTGTTGATGGTAGGCCCCTTCTCAAGATGGTCGTTGAGAGATCCGGTGTTTGGCTCGTGTGATGAAGAGTCAAACACCCCTCGAATTCTTGTCGATTCCGAACTGGCCCGAATCACCGCTACGATGGGGCATATAACAAACGCGCCCGTCAAATGGGGACTTTTCGTTCACCTCTTGCGCGTGTCCGTCCTCAAAGTAATTGCGAATCGTTTTGTCATATAGTGCGATGGAGCCATCGTGCCTGAGACGTCGGGTCAGGCTGCGGAGTCTAGACCTGGCAGTGATGTAATTATTTACAAATGTTGTTGCTGTCTCCTTCCATGGTAGAGGGACTGCGTAGCTGCCATTCTTCCAACTTACTTTCTCTGTGAATTGTTCGTGTACCGTACTCTCGTGCTTTTTCCGTACTGATCGGTTCATCCATGATTCCAATGGTCTCCAGCTCCCAGAAGTTTCTTAACGCTGCCCCGTCGTCTTCGGTGGTCACTGCCACTCCTAACACACATACCATCAAGTTCGTGGTAGTATTCGACAAGGCTCTCACGGTGTCTGTTGAACCCTGATAGGTCCATCCTAGGCCAGTTGAAATGGCCACCAGGCCGGGGCTAGATGATGAGCGGCGTGTTTCGCGAGTTGACAATCTCCACATTTGATCAGCGCCAATGAGCAGGCTTATGGTTTCTTTTGCTCGGACGGAGGGAAGCATCAACTGGTCAGCGATGGACCCCGTGATTGTTTTAAAGAACGAGTGTTCGACGGATGTTTCGATGAGATCTTGGCAGATGAATGTGACGACAACGGCTTTTAAAACATACTCCGTCATTACATACTGCCCTCGAAGTAGTAGTCTGACCAGTGTGAAGTTCTGTCTTATCACGTCCGAGCCGCTGTTGGCAAACGTGTTAAGCTTCATGCTTCGTTGGCCTATAATTTTCAAGTTAAGTTTCCTTGCCAAGTCCTCTCTGATGAACGTCTTCTGGCTTCCACCATCGATAATACCGCGGATATATGCGCAGCTCTTATCTCTCACGGCCCAGTTCCTGAAGGTTTGCAGTAGAACGCTCAAAGGTGGGTGAGGTGTTGTATTACTAGTGGTGAGTATATTGGCGGTCTCTTCCAGAACCGATCTTGTCGTCTGCCAAAAAGGATTGCATATTGACGAGACATGTCGTCCCCTGCATCCAGAACATCTCGTTTGGCTGCGGCAGTCTTTGGACCGATGCCCTCGTTTGGTGCAGCGAAAACATCTCATATCTTGCGCTAATCTTCCTTTCTTTTCATCAAGTGCGACATCAGCAGTACAGGCGCCGGTACTGTGACTCTGCTGGTCGCGAAACAAAACAGTGGTTGTCTGTCCCGCTAGTTTGCAACACGAATGTTGGTGGTGGATAAACAGTTTGTTTCGGTTTAGGAGCTATCATCGGCACGCTTCCTGGTCTTTTCTCGAGCAGTGCTGATCGATCTCTGCTCTCAATTTCCACGCGTAGAAACCGCAAAAGTTTCGCCAGCTCCTCACCGGCATCCGTTGTCGATGCAGCGACTTTGACTGCTCCATCGCCAGACGTGCGAGCTCCCTCCTCTTTGCCGGCGGAACCTACAAGTGGTGTTCCGTAGCTCTTGTGTCGATGGTAATCCACAACGATGTCCGTTGGAAGACTGGACAGAAGTATGTCCACCATCATTATGGCGTACGTCGCGCTTGAAACGTCCAAGGAACGCAAACCGCGAATGTTTGTCTGGACGTGCTTGTACACATTACGCAGTCCTTGGACATCACGCACTGCCTTTACCATTGGAAGGTTTCGAAGCCGTTCCAGATATTCCCGCTGAATGATTTGCTTGTCGCAAAAGCGTTCAGTAATTATCTCTATTGCACCTCTGTAGCACGCTGCCGTAGCCTGCAGCCCGGAGACGGCACTGGCGGCAGGCCCGATCATAAGTGACCGCAGGTACTGGAATTGTTTTTCATCAGAGAGCTGGTGTTCCGATGTATTGAGGCGTCGAACTGCTCCCAGAAGGGTTGCCACTGCGTGAGCTCCCCTTGATAGTGTAGAAGTTGCAGTTTGGGGAGCTTCACTCCCGTAGCCTGGGATGGTTAGCCCCTGTCGCCGTCGGCTCCCGTAGCGGGTGTGGTCGGCGTTTCCTGCAACCGCGCGATCTTGTTGCGCAGTTCGTTGAGGGTCCTAGCCACTTCGTCTTCATATTCTGCGACCGTGATGTAGTCTGTCTCCAGGTCAATATCGCTAATGTGTGGTTCGATCTCCTCGTTGACTTTACGGAATTCCTCGTTGATCGTTACCAGTCTGTCTCTCATGTTCTCGAGAGAAGAGGCATTGATGGTGAAGGACTGGTTTCCACTGGAACACAAAAGAGCAGTGACCACTGATAGGAAGCGCGAAACATACAGAAAACGAATCATCTCTTCTAGAACTCTGTTCCTTTGTGGAAGCGCGCACACGAAAAAGAAAGAATTTAACACTAAAAGATAGGGGTGCCTCTCTTTTAACGAAACAATGCCCTAACTTGCTCGGTAATTGTTGGCATCAAATTAGGGTGCCTCTCTTTTAACGAAACAATGACCTAACTTGCTCGGTAATTGTTGGCATCAAATTAAATGAATTTTTGCCCATGGCCTCCAATTGAATGGTATATAGAGAGACTTTTGAAATTAGGTTTTTTTTTTTTTTAAAGGTCATAAGGTAGACTTTGTTCTCAGAGTCGTAGTGAATGAGAACGGTACGCGGCAGAAAGCAGGCTTCGTCTTTCCTTCAGAGTGCTTTTAAAGTTTTGGAATTCGGCAGTCCCTGAACTCCGCGTTGTTTAAATGATCTAGTTACAGATTTACAGCCCCTCCATGGGAGGCGATGAACAGTATGCTCGATGGACATCAACGATATTTATTGGTCATTAGAACCTAAGGTTTTACTCGCTCGCGTTAGAAATTTTTATACGGCAATTTTTTTCGCTTTAAATCTCAGTCCGGAATCGCCATCACTGATTTGTTTCTGGAATTTAGAGTTTTATTTACAGGCAAGCATCGTTCGGTACGGGGAACAAAATTTTATTCAAGGGCAGGGAGGATGCATCGGTTCGGCAATGACCCCAGTTCTGTTGGAGATTTATCTAATTCTACTGTATCATCAGCCACATGCTCTCGTTCGTAACTTCACCCCTTGCGAAATCCTTGTAAGGCGCTATGTAGACGGCCTCCTGGTTTTTCATCATGTCGTTTAGCACCTGATACTGTGGTGCAGAAAATAAAAAAAAAACATTCAGTCGAAGGAACTGACACAGAAATAAACGTCTCAATCTCACAGTCTACAGTCTCCTGGTTTTTTGTACAAATTCTACGGTGGCAGCATCACTGGAGAAGGATAAATACAACAGTGCTCCTGAGTTGAAGCTCTCTACCGAGAGACCGAGCAGTGGTTGCCTACAATTTTGAGATCTTCATCTGAACAACCCTTCCATCGTGTGCTGGCAATACGGAAGACCAACGTCAAAACCACTGTGGCAGCTTAATAGGTGCCCTTAAAAAAATGTTAAGGCCGGCATCGCTCGGAATCTTTTCAGTAGCCCAGTCAAAATGTCCTGCTACCATTTAAGTAGGTCTTGTCTTCAATGCCTCTATGAGCGTGTTGAGTCGGCTGGCTACCCTACGAGGTACGTTTCCAAACAGTGGTTGTTCCTCGTTCAATTGCAGACAAAGGCGTGAGGATATTGTCAAACCTACAAAGCACGTTGAACTCCTCTTCTACCATCAAATTTCCCATATTTGTAACTCCGTAGCTAACAAGTATGGTGTGAGCAGTGAGCACAGCGTTCTGAAATAATTTTAAACTGAGTCGAATTACCCCGTTTGTGTCTCCCGCGACTGGTTGTATACAAATACAATGAAAACGAAGTTGGTTGGGTGTGGGGAGTGATGTATAAGATTCAGTTTGAGTGTGGCTTATGTTACACAAGCAAACAAAGCGCTGCCTGAACGACCGCCTGGCCGAACACAAACGTTGTATCAGCTTGAAGGATTCGTACTTGGAAGTGCTAAATCATGCTACGGAATGTAAGAGGGGCGCCTTTGTGGCAGTGTAAGGTTGATGATGCGGTCGGAGAGAAACATAGACGAACAAGGCGCTGACTTACAACTAAAGTTTATTCGTGCTAACATCAAGTATAAATAAGTGTAACGTCATAACCAACAAACAAATATAAAATACATGTCATGGACGCCACGTGCTCCTTAGCCACCGTTATGCGCTGCCACTGTGTCCAAAAAACAACATTACTTTTAGGATAAACATATTGAAGGAGAGCTGACACAGTTTTCCCCCGATTTTCAAATTTCCCGCGCCTCAATGATTTCTCGAGTGAGTTTGTCTTTATTTTTTCTAATCACTTCACACTTGTCGAAGACGGGAGTGCAGCCGCAGTCATGGCAATGCAGGCCAAGGTGACCTGACACAACTCTCAAAACGTTACACTTATGTTCTCGCAAACGATCATTGAGGTAGCGCCTCATTTGCCCGACGACAAAATTTCCAGACTTTCCCTCCTGCATAAAGTATACTACTCTCCCACTTTATATCAGTCTCTCCTTAGCCCACCCAACTATGTTTCTTCAAGACTGGACCACACATGCAAGATTGCCCGACCCAAGACCAAATCTACAGCCCACCAGCATTCACTTCTACCCGAAACTATTGTGGACTGGAATGGCCTTCCCGATAACATCGTCACCATCACAGATAACACCAAGTTTCGCCTCGCACTAAACCACCACTCCCCTCTGTAATGCCCCTCGGGGCCCTGAGGGTATTTGTAAATAAAAAATAAATAAATCTCCTGCCGCACGAGAGGGCAATAGAGTACACTACTCCCTCCACACAGTTCCCGAATTGGCCGTAGTGTTTTTTGGTGCAACCCTGCTTTTTTTAGAACAGGAGTTCACTTTACTGCATAGCCCAGACAGCTTGTCCGGAGCCGAAAAAAACCACATGAACACCAGCCCTTCGACCAACTTTCTTTAGGTTGTGAGATATCTTGTGCAGGCATGGTAAAACGGTGACTTTTTTGTTAACCCTATGAGCCTGCTGGGTCATTTCCTCACATGCTTTCTTAAGTAGGCTCTTGGCAACCGACGTCAACAGGTAAGACGGATATCCTGCATAAGTGAGCCTTGATGCTTGTGTGTCGAAGCTCTGTTTCACTTTGTGGAGGCAAGTCTTGAACTGGGCATTTCTAAAACAGAGGTTGACTATTCCCCTTTTTACAAGTTTGAAATGCGGTGAGGAAAACGGCAAGATGGGCAAGATATCTCACAACCTAAAGAAAGTTGGCCGAAGGGTTGGTGTTGATGTGGTTTTTTCGGCTACTGAAAAGCTGTCTGGGCTATGCAGAAAATTGAACTCCTGTTCTAAAGAAAAGCAGGGTGGCACCAAAAAACACCACGACCAATTCGTGAACTGTGTGGAGGGAGTAGTGTACTATATTCCCCTCTCGTGCGGCAGGAGATACGTCGGGCAAACGGGGCGCTGCCTCAATGATCGTTTGCGAGAACATAACTTTATCGTTTCTAGAGTTGTGTCAGGTCACCTTGGCCTGCATTGCAGTGGCTGCGGCTGCACTCCCGTCTTCGACAAGTGTGAAGTGATTAAGAAAAACTAAAGTCAAACTCACTCAAGATATCACTGAGGCGCGGGAAATTGGAAAATAGGGGGAAAACTGTGTCAGCTCTCCTTCAATATGCTTATCCGAAAAGTAATGTTGTTTTTTTGGACACACAGTGACAGCGCATAACGGTGGCTAAGAAGCACGCGGCGTCCATGTCATGTATTTTATCTTTGTTTGTTTGTTATGACGTTACAGATTTTATACTTGATGTTAGCACGAATAAACTTTAGTTGTAAGTCAGCGCCTTGTTCGTCTACCTTCTTGTTCTTGGCCGTGTCCTTGCGCTGTTTTAATTTTTAATCATGAACTACCAACTAGCCCGAACTTCTACTCAGTCAACTTCATACTTTGTTTTGTTTTTTGCTTGTAAATGTTTGTTCGCCTGCTCTTTTCGGTTTTACCTAACTATACTTCATTTCAGCTTCGCTCCGAGCGTGGCCGATGTAATGAGCCGAAGGGCCAATCAAACAGCGAAGAGGCACAACGTCATGGCGTGCTCTCTGCAGTTGATAGGATTAGCCGGTATTCGCTGTCTCTCTGTGCGTGCTCCTCCGCCGGCTAGTCCTATCAAGCGCAGAAAGCACGCCATGACGTTGCGCTTTTTGCGCTGTTTGATTGGACCTTCGGCTGATAATATCGGCCGCGCTCGGACCAAAGGTGAAACAAAGTATAGTACGGGCCTTCTTTTGTTAAACGCGATGTACCTTTATATTTAATCATTAGAGTATTCTAAGTTCTTTTTTTGTGTGTTTTGTTTGTTTTTGTATGTGCGCTTTCACAAAATAAGAGATCGTTCGTTCTTTGTTCCACGCTGCCTATCTGTGGTTAATGCCCTTTTGTGTTTTTTTTGTTGAAAAAGTGTTTAGAGCGCATTTCTTAGGCGCCCGTTTCCGTGTTGAGCGTCGTCGCCGTCGTCGTCGTCGTCAGCTTCAGCGTCGGCGTCGGAGTCGGCATCGGCGTCGGCGTAACCACGCATTGCTTTAAGGGACGTTTCCCATCATGCCGTCACACGTAACCTCACGTGTGACGTTAGAGGGTAAAATGTTCCGGCTACGTTTGGTGGGAAAATGGTTCGATAAGAAGACGAAAATAGATGGTGCTATGGAGAATTCAGTTAAATTTAGCGGAATAATTTTTAGACTAAATTTAGCGGGAAAATAAACATCACATGACCTCAACTCTAATTCAGTTTCCCTGTTAAATATAGAGGGACATTTGTAATAAATTGTCCGGCAAACTTTAGTGGCAAATTTGTTGGTAAATTTCCCGCTCAATTCAGCGGGAATGTTTCCTCGCTAGGGACGCGCTGCAATCGCCCATGAAGGCAGCCGCATCTACGTCGAGCTCTGTGTTTTTAGATCGAAAACTCCGGCGTAGTCACCCTTACGACACCGAAGACGTCAAGAAGAACGGTAAAGACCCTCCGGACTCACGTAAGCTCAAGTCGTGCTCCGGCGGATCGGCCTTTTCTACCTCCGAGGAGGGTTCTGAACCCGGTCTGGAGAGTAGGCCTAGCGTGGCCGATGTGAACGTTGCGGCGGCAGGGCCCGGCGCCGCCGGGAACTTTAGCGCCAACGACGCCGTCTCTCCTGCCATGGAGGTATCGCAAGCCGATGCGGATGAGTCAGCTGCAGCTGGCTCTACGTTAACGCCAAGTGGTTCTGCCGCGCCGACGGGCGCCGGGTCCCCAGCATAGCGACACTCGCCGCCGCTGCAGGTCTACCGCACACCGTCGCCGGCCTTATCCTACCGAGTCAACATCCGGCCACGAGAGCCGTTCGACATGACACAGGTGCCGGGTAAGGTGCTGCAAACGGTTACTAATCAAGGCTTACAAACAACGGGATATCGGGGCTACGAAGCGCACCAACCGTTGAACTCCATCACGCTGCATGTCGCAACGCTGGAGGACGCTGTGCGGATGTGCCAACTTTCGGCGCTGCCACTGTCCGAGAAAAAGCAGCTCCCGGTACAAGCATATCTGGCATCGGGCCCTGATATTACAAGATGTGTGGTCTATCGCCTACACCCAGAAGACCCAAGTGAGAACATCCTATCGGATCTTCACTGCTCGTCCCACAAAGTCATAGCTGCGCGTCGTCTGGGCAAGCGAGACACGTACCTGCTCATGCTACAGGGCCCCCAGGACATTCCGGACATTGTTTACTACTGTGGGGGTATTTTCCACCCCCGGCCCTATCGGCCGAAGGCGATCGTATGCTACAAGTGCTGCCAATTAGGGCATATGCAGACTTACTGCCCACAGGCCAAACCCAACACAGACCTAGTCACACAGGACGGTCAACCCCGGTATCAATGTGGTCTATGTAAAACAGATGACCATCATATCACGTCTCCCAACTGCCCCCGCAAGCGACAGGCGACACTGCGCTCCCGCCAACAAAACCGGCTGCTGGATAGGCAGTTGCCGACGAAGAATAGGTTCCTGCCCTTGCTGGATGTTGATCCGGGAGATGCCGACGAAGGGGGGAACTTCCCAACGCTGTCCTACGCAAATGCGACCGTGAAATCCAAACGGCAGCCACAACGCCGGATGCAGAGAGCCTCCGCTCAGGAAACCTCGGCTACTGAGATTGATCAACAAATTGAGCGCCTTACACGGGACATCGCCAGAAGTCAGGAGCTCCTACAACAACTACAGGCCAGGCGACATCAACTATGGATAGCCCCAGCTCGACCTCGGGAGAGCCAGGAACACGACTTCAGTGCTGACGACGACACTCAGGATGTCCAAATGACAACCCACCAGCTTCTCATGGCCATATACCAACACCTGAAAGGCTCCCCACGACGTAGTGGAGTAAAATCGCCATAGGTACCGTACAGCAGTGGAACTGCAGAGGCCTCGCTGCCAGGCGCAACGAGCTTCTTTTTCGTATGCAGTATGTCATCATCAAGCCCTGGGCGTTCCTCCTCCAAGAAACACACGGTCTGCCCAACCTCTATCAATTCACGGGGTATAACTGTCCCTCCATTATTGACAGGCGCTTTGGAATAGACGACACTGCTCCTGGCAAGGCGGCGATTTACGTCCGTACTGATATTCCGCAAGAGCAGATTGATACGTCACAGTGGTGCACACAACGACAGGAGGTGGTAGCCGTCCTTGTCCGACGCAAGCAAACTAAGGTGATCTTGGTGTCAGTGTACGGAAAACCCGGGAGTGAACGGCTTAACTTCGGCTAGATCCAGCATCTCTGTCGGCGATACCTACATGTGCCAGTTCTGGTGGGTGGCGACTTGAATGCCCCGCACACAAGCTGGGGTTACACCACCGACTCTGGTCGAGGCCGACAGGGGTACAGCCGCTTCAGGGACTCATCTTACGTCCTGCTGAACGAGGCCCACGTCTCCACTCGTCCGCTCACGGCTCCTAATACACCGGATCTTACATGGTGGCAGGGACATGGCCTTCCCAGATGGACAGCGGAACCGGACTGTTGGGGCAGTGATCTTACGCCTATTCACATTCACCTATCCCATCAACTAGTCAAGAAACAGCGCCGTATGACTAAAGTGATTAACTGGACGGAGCTTCGAACCTCTACCACCTTAGAAGGTGCCACGGCGGACTCCATTATGTTGGAACTCAAACAAGTTGTGCATAAGCATACCACCGAACAAACAGTGAATCAAGATCAGCCAAATCCGGATCTTCAACTCATTCGTCTTTGGGACCAACGTAAGCAGGCGGAACTCCAAGCCCGCTCACTTCCTCACAACGAGCAGCTTCAGTGGGAGGTGAATCGCTTAGCTGCTGAAGCAAAAAAGTATGAGACGCAACTGAGCGGACAACGATGGAGAGACTGGTGTGAATCCTTTGGCTCTTCCACTTCCTCTAAGAAACTCTGGCGCACATATCATGCCATGGAAACCAACAAGGCTGCCACTCCTCGGCCGTGCAACATACAATTGGCCATGGGATTATCCAACGAGGATTTCGCCAGGCATGCGGCCATGGCCTTTTTCCCACAAGATGATAGCCCCGCAACCACATGCCCGGCTTCCTACGCTGTGGATGACTGCGGCATAACATCACCAATTACCAAGGCCGAGCTCATCGCTGCAATCGAGGCAACTAAGAAGAAATCCGCCCCGGGACATGATGGTATCACTTATGAAGTGTTCAAGAACCTTGAGGGGCCGGCGGTGGACAACCTCTTAGGGGTCCTGAATGAAGTATGGACGGATGGGGAAATCCCACAGGAGTGGAAGCATGCTATCATTGTTCCGATCCCTAAATCCGGGAAAGCAGCTAAAGACCTCACAGCTTTACGCCCCATATCGCTCACGCCTACCATATGTAAAATATACGAGCGCATCCTAGCCTCACGCATCAACTGGTGGCTTGAAACGAAAGGACTCTACCATGAATATCAAATTGGCTTCCGACAGCTGGTGGGTGCAGAGGACGGCCTACATCGACTGGCCCAAGACATCACAAAGGTGCCGGGACGCATCCAATGGATCCGCAGCATTGTGGCAACCGACATCTCGAAGGCGTACGATAATATTCATCATGCCGCCATCTTAGATGCCATGGTCAACTTACATTTCCCACATGGGATTATTAAGGCCATCCACAACTTCTTGACCAACCGCACTTTCTCGGTGCGAGTGGCAGGGGAAAATTCTGTTCCCTTTACCGCTAACTGTGGGGTGCCCCAAGGCTCTGCCCTCGCGCCCATTCTCTTTAATATTGCATTCATCCAACTCGCATAGGAAATTGGCACAACACAAACACCTCAAGTTCCTAATCTACGCTGACGATGTGACACTCTGGGCCACCCATCTGGACCACACTCAACATCAAAATATACTTCAACGAGGGCTGAACACTCTCCACCAGTACACCCAAGCCATTGGCCTGGAATTATCCCTATCTAAATCTTGCTACATGCGCGTCTGCAATAATGCTGCCCGCAAGAAGCTAGGGACAGACGACCTCGATCTGAAGGTGGGTCCACAAACACTCCCCAAAGTTGAAACTATGAGAATTCTCGGCCTCCAAATCCACAAGACCGGCAGTGCCAAAGAGTGGCTCGTATCCATAAAGAAATTAGCCCACTCTATGCTCCACCTTATCAACCGCATCTCCCAGAGACGCGGAGGTGCTTGTTCTGCGATTGCCACGTGCCTCGTGAAGGCCATCTTACAGCCTAGGATAATCTACCAATCACAATTGCAGAACCTGACAGAGACGCAATGGAACTCGCTGAAAACTGTCAACCGGGCAGCGATGCGCAGCATTACCGGCCTCCCGATGCATACGCCTATTAAGCTGTTACAGGAGCATGCTCACCTGAATACACTACGACAATTATGTGATCAACGCACACAAGCCCGGGTTGCCAAACATCAACTGTACGCTTCAGAATTTCATAAGGAAACGTCATACATTGAGAAGATACAGCAGCTTCCCCCCTGGAGTTTCTCCTGCCTTACCACCAATAAGACCTCCCGCCGCAAGGCACGTCAAAATCCCAAGGCCCATAATCCGAACCCTTCTTCTCCGGATCACTGTATCCTGTACACGGACGCTGCATGTACGCAAAACGGAGGAGCTACTGCATTCGTCAGTCGCACTCATCCCCACCTTGACGACCAGAAGAAGTTTGCTACATCGGACGCATCTCCTTTGCTGCTTGAGCTACAAGCCATCTATGAAGCCCTTCTCGCAGCCTCCAAAGATCACTCCATTGCTCAAGTGACCATCTTCACTGACTCCGCTCAGGCCATTAGGCACCTGAAACAGACCAAACAAGCCATGAACATTGTTCAAAAGATCCATCGTTTACGACACCATTTCGCGGGCATGGTCGTCATCGACTGGGTGCAGGGCCACGGCCCTGCAGAGGGCAACATAGCGGCTCATGAGGCGGCCAAACGGGCAGCCCAATCAGAGGACCTGCAGAGCCACACCCTCCCCATGGACCTCGTGGCGACACTTCTGGCCACTAAGACCAGGATCCGGGCAAGCACGCGAGCTCTCATTCCATCGTGCACCGCCCGGGTTCCCCCTGGTCTGTCCCGGCTCCAGGAGGTGTTGCTCCGGCGCATTCGCACTGGATGCGCTATCACACCGGCAGTCCTCACATCCTGGCGAGGGGACCACAGCCGCATCCCTCCCGCCTGCCCCCCCTGCCCCACTCCGGCGGACCAGGTGGATGTTCGCCATCTCATCTGGACCTGCCCGGGGATACGGGCGGATCGGGAGCACTACGTCCTCCAGGCGGGGATACGGTGGGACGATCCGGAGGCCTACAAGACCTGGACGACCAACAACGCCTGCGCCCGAAGCCTTCTAGACTTCGTCCATACCGCCGGCCTCCCCGCTTTCCTTTAATCCCTTTCCCACTTAGGCCTGCGGGCCTTTCCTCTGGGCAATAAACAACAACAAAAAAGTTTCCTCGCTAAATTTAGCAGGGTAAATTTCACTAAATTTAGTGCCGAATTTTTCGAAAATACCCTCCGCTCCGTACCCTCCCCTCCTTTTCCTCAACACTGCGCTCTAATTCGGCATTACAGAGAATTGTAATCGTCTAATTGTTTTTTCGTTCCTTCGTTTTTATCACGTTTGAATGAGATCTGAAAGGCTATAAAACACCAGCTTTCGTCAAATAAATTCAGCTGTGTTTGAGACCTCTGTGCTTGTCTGTCGTTTCCCTTTCCAGTCTCGTGGTGATTTTATTATGTTCAGTTTCCACCAGCTCATTTTTGCCCTAACCTTTTGGCATATTAGCTCCAAGAAGCACTTGCCTGACGACTCGTCTTTGGGGTTCTTATTGCCTACCATCACTCTATCGGAATTTTACCTTAACAACTCTTGATCTTACCAACATAATACCGAACATGTTACATAACGAGCCTATACAAGTTTGGAATGTTGTTAACCCTGCTGACAACGCGTGAATGATACTTAGAAATTCCGATGCCGAGACAAGAGATAGCGAGTGTTCTATCTAGCGTAACAATGTGTTCTTTAGCGCTTTTTTATGTATTTCTTCTGCAGTCTTGCCGTATTTGCTTCCACCGTTCGTACTTACCTATGTGTCATGTGTTGATTATCTCAGTTGGTACTGCTAAGTCATTGACTGAGCTAAAACCTTCTCGGCCACTGGCATTGAGAGTATTGCCCTCATGCTCTTAAACAAGGCATCACTATGTTCATCCATTCACCTGGTTAAGATATTTCAGCAAACATTAGACTGCGGCGAGCTCCCTCGAGACCGGAAGATTGGAAGTGTGGTTCTAGTTAATAGAAGTGGAAGTAAGCATTCGGGACATAAGTACATGCCCGTATCGATCACAAGCGTCTCATGCAAGATTCTTGAACACATACTTTTTTCAATATTTCTATTTGGGATGTCTTTTTTTCATCTCATTAGGTATGACTTTCGGAAATCCTTTTCGTGTGAAACGCAATTGATTTTATGGACCCAGAAGTTACATACCATATTTGATAATAGCTCTTTAGCATAGTGTATTTTTTCCTTAGATTTCAGAAAGGCATTTGATAAATAACTGCATAGCCTGCTATTACTTAAACTAAAAAAGATGTAGGTATTTAAAGCAGATAACTAACGTGGCTTGAAGGTTTTCTACCTAATCGTGAGCCATTGGTTTCTAAAAAAAAAACGTGGACTCTTTTTATGACCCGGTCATCTTAGGCGTACCCCAAGTAACTCTCCTTGGGGCCTCTCCTTTTTCTTGTTTATATTAACGATTTACCTAACTGTGTATTAGCTTTGATTCATTTGTTCGCCGATGATTGTGCTGTTTTCCGTCAAATAACCACTGACAATGGCTTGTGTGCGCTACACTCAGACGTAAACGCTGTCTCTACTTGCTGCAACACATGGCTGAGGAACCTAAATGTTAACAAGTGTAACTTTGTGCCTACCTCCTCTATTCTGAATGACCTGCTTTCTTATCAGCTCAATGGCGTTCCCCTAGAACTTGCCAGATCGTACAATTAACTAGGCGTCCGTATCAATCTGATCTTAGCTTGAAACTCACATTGATTTTATCACTATCAAAGCTAATCGCATGCTCGGCTACTTAAAACGTAATTTCTATACTCAGGCCGTACCTCCTCTAATTTATTTTCTACAAATCTATCATCCGTTCAAAATAAGAGTATTCCTATTTAATGTGGGATCCTAAGATGAAAATGCTCGTAAATCAATAGAAAATTACACCAAATAACTCAGTTCGTTCAGTTTATTCTAAATATCAACGCACCTGGTATATGTCTTCAACATATAATTTGGGTCTGTCACTACTAAGACCGCGTCGGGAATGTGGACGAATTTGACTTTTTTTTTTTAATTTACCATCACGAACCTCTGCGCAATACACTCCTAACCTCCCCTTCCTGTATATCTGCGGGGTTGGATCACCGTCATAAATTCGGCGTTACGTCGTGCAACACTATTCTCTTTTTTTATTCTTTCAGCCCACGCACCTCTAATGGCTGGAACCACCTTCCCTTTTAAGCTTGAACTATTCACGATCTAGATTTATTTGAAGCCGCCGTTCTTAATATAATTGACTAACCATTAATAGGTATTGTTTCTTACTGTGTATAATGTTGATGCGTACCACTTCCCTCTTCGATGCCTAACGGCCACGAGGGTATGTAGTTATACATACATACATACATACATACATATATACATATATACATATATACATGCATGCATGTATGTATGTATGTAAGTATGTATGTATGTATGTATGTATGCATTAATGCAAGCATGCATGCATGCATGTATGTATGTATGTATGTATGTATGTGTGTATATGTATGTATGTATGTATGTATGTATATATGTATGTATGTATGTATGTATGTATGTATGTATGCCTGCATGCATGTATGTATGTATGTATGTATGTATGTATGTATGTATGTATGTATGTATGTATGTATGTATGTATGTATGTATGTATGTGTGTATGTATGTATGTATTATGTATGCATGTATTATGTGTGTATGCATGTATGTATGTATGTATGTATGTATGGGTGAATGTGTGTGTGTGTATGTATGTATGTATGTATGTATGTATGTGTGTATGCATATATGTATGTATGTATGCATGTATGTATGTACGTATGTATGTATGTATGTGTGTATGTATGTATTATGTATGTAGTATGTATGTATGTATGTATGTATGTATGTATGTGTATGTGTATGTATGTATGTATGTATGTATGTATGTATGCATAAATAAATAAATAAATAAATAAAGAGATAAATAAACTAAAATACCGCATTATCGTTGGTTGTGGAGCGTTACTAGTATGATCGAGACTCCTCACGTCCTGCGTTTCATAGGCTGCGTTTACATTAATGCGTCCATAGCACATCAAATTGAGATGTAACAAAACTCACACTCTCAGCCCCTCTGCAGCTCCCTTTTCAACCTAATTACAATCGGCATAACTTAGTTCGATGCGCTTGGTCGCATTCATGTAATGCCGGATAGTCACAATAATCCGTGTTCTTCCTGGTCAGCGCCGTTTTGAATAGCATTGCGGTCAGGCGGTAGTCAACATTAAGAGACTAGTTGATGAGAGCGCGCGTTGACGTCGAAAGACCGAGATCTGCCTGAAACGATTATTGGGTAGCCGCAAATGTAGCTGCATTATTCTGCGCTGCCTGCGGGAACGCGCTGGAACACTGAGAAGAGACAAAGGCAGCACGGGGATGGGCGGCGGAGAAAAGCTCACCGTAGAAAAGCTTAGCGCAAAACCGGCAGATGCGGGGAAAAGCTCACCGGCCTTTGAGCGGGTGTATATTAATTAAGCCGCCAATATAAAATAAGAACATCGTACACTGGTAAAACAAAAACATCAATTTATTGACAGCTGACAGTGCGCCTTCGGTAGCTCTGTGAGATAAAGAGGTTTGGTATTCGCGAGCTAATATGATTAGCGGCGTGTGAACCGTTTCAACTCCAAATACGTTGTAGTGCCTAATAGATAAGTAGGTGTTTGTTGATTTAATCAGTGTCGGCTAGACGGTTTTCTTTCTGTTAATTTCACTAACAAAACTTTAGTTGCGAGTACAACCTCGTCCTGTCGTGTTTGTTGTCTTCACTCCGTCGTCGTCGTTTGAGCGGTTTTCATCATGTATAACGTTACCAACTCGCCCTATTCGCTACATTACACAAGACTACTTATTATATAGGTCACGGGTAACAACACTGAGAGTGTGCAGTTCTGAAGGTCAAGGGTGGTTCGCAGTACAAGAACACTATCGCACAAAGGCAACGAGTGGAAACACCAGCACGAACGGCTAGAAAACGTGCATGTCCGCGGAAGAAAGAAGCCTCGATATCCTACTGACTGTTCTATCCTGTTTTCAGGGGTGAACAAAAGCTTCAAAGAGTATTTCAGGCACCGCGCTGTTGCGCATGCACTTTCAGATTTTCGGCATTTACAGTTTTGATTTTTAGGTTTTAGGCAGACATTATTAAGTTTTCGAACTCTTTCCTGTTCTTCAAGTGCATGAAGTTTTCAGTTAGGCTTCGTTGCGTAGAGAGTAAGCCATAGAAAACACTCGCCCGCAATTACTAATTTGGAAGCAATATACCCAATAAGCTTAACAAAAATTACAAAAAAGGATATTTTCTTTTTACTAAGCAGACGAATTTTAATGTTAATAAATTGGTATACGTTACGCATGATCCAACAGCCTCCATATAAAAAGAGAAAAAAAATTGGTGAGCTTTTCTCCGCAAGAGCTCAATGGCGGGTGAGCTTTCTTTCGCATCCGCCGGTTTTGCGGTGAGCTTTTCTCCGGTGAGCTTTTCTCCGGGATTCCACGGAGAAGGGGGGGGGGGGGACTTTGCGTTTTCCCACTATCAATTCCCAGCAAAGCTCGGTGTTTTGATGTCCCAGCGCACTTTCGTCGCCCGATTCCACGCAGTTTCTACCTGCACGAGCTCGGGACGGTTCCAACCTAGAACACATATCTCCTTCGTTCGTTCTTTCTTTCTCTCTTTCTTTCTTTCTTTCACCTTCTTTCTTCTTGTCTTTCTTTCCTCTACTCTTTCTTTCGTTATTCTCTCGTTTCCTTCTCTCTTTTTCCTTTCTTCTTCTCCTTCTTCTTTCCTTTTTCTCTTTCTTCTCTCTTTTTTCTTCTTCTTTTCTCTTTCTTTCTTCTTTTTTTTTTTTTCTTCTTTCTTCTCTCTCTTTCTTTTTCTTTCGTTTTCCTTTTTTTCTTTCTTTTTTCTCTCCTCTTTCTCTTCGCCTCTTTCTCCGTTTTTCTTTCTTGTCTTTTTTTTCTTTCTCTTTCTCTCTCTCTTTCTTTCTTTTTCTTCTTCTTCCTTTTTCTCTTTTTCTTTCTTCTCTCTTCCTCTTTTTTTTTTCTTTATTTTAGTTATTTCTTTCTTCATTTCTCTCTCTCTTTCTTTCGCTCTTTAATCACTTCGTTCTTTCTTTGTGTCTTTTTTTCTTTCTCCCTCTCTCTTTCGCTCTTTCTTTTTTCTTTCTTTCGATTCTTTCTTTCTTCTATCCTCTCTCTCTCTTTCTTTCGCTCTTTAATCACTTCGTTCTTTCTTTGTGTCTTTTTTTCTTTCTCCCTCTCTCTTTCGCCCGTCTCTTTTTCCTTTCCCCTCCTCTCTTTTCGCTCTTTCTTCTTTTTCTTTCTTTGATTCTTTCTTTCTTCATCCT
Organism: Ixodes persulcatus; assembly: GCA_013358835.2. Classification (NCBI taxonomy): domain Eukaryota; kingdom Metazoa; phylum Arthropoda; class Arachnida; order Ixodida; family Ixodidae; genus Ixodes; species Ixodes persulcatus. The sequence continues at coordinate 697 of JABSTQ010000149.1, read as the reverse complement.
CTCTCTCGTCTTTCTTTTCGCTCTTTTCACTTTCGTTCTTTTTTGTGTCTTTTTTCTTCCTCCCTCTCTCTTTCGCTCTTTCTTTTTTTTTTCTTTCGATTCTTTCTTTCTTCAATCCTCTCTCTCTCTTTCTTTTCGCTCTTTAATCACTCGTTCTTTCTTTGTGTCTTTTTTTTCTTTCTCCCTCTCTCTCTTCTTTTCTCGCTCTTTTCGCTCTTTCTTGTTTTCTTTCTTTCCGATTCTTTCTTTTCTTCAATCCTTCTTCCTTCTTCAATCCTCTCTCTCTCTTTCTTTCGCTCTTAATCACTTCGTTCTTTCTTTGTGTCTTTTTTTCTTTCCTTCTCTTCCGCTCCCTTCTTTTCTCCCTCTCTCCTACTCTTCTTTTTTCGCTCTTTCTTTTTTCTTTCTTTCGATTTTTCTTCTCTTTCCCTCTCTTCTCTTCCGCGCCTTTCTTTTTTCTTTCTTTCCGATTTCTTTCTTTTCCCCTTCATTCTTTCTCTTCTCTCTCTTCTGTTCTTTTCTTGTCCTTTTTCTTTCTCTCTTTCTCACTTCGCTCTTTCTTTTGTCTTTTTTTCGATTCTTTCCTTTTCCCCTCCTCCCTTTCCTTCGCTCCTTTCGCTTCGTTCCGCTTTTGGTTCTTTTTCTTTCTTTCTCTCTTCTTTCCTTTCTCCCCCTTTCTTCTCTTCTTTCTTTCCCC
>JABSTQ010000148.1:0-20194 GCA_013358835.2 Ixodes persulcatus | reverse complement strand
ATTCATCAGGTATAAATGCGCCAGCAATGGCAAAAGACGCACGCTAGTTTCGAGATGATGCAGGGGCGGGTCACGTAATTTAGGCTGACCATACAATGATAAAGCCCGTCTTTTAATGGGCAGCAGCGTCTAATGCATTACGCTTTTGCAGTTTTGAGGCCATTCTAGAACAATAGGTAGTATTTTGAGGAAGTCCAGCAAACTGTAATATGAGAAATAGTACGTGTGGATGGTAACCAAACATTGACAAGCTTTTGGCTGGGTATTTTAAGGGTTTACCCATATTTTGTGTTGCTTTAAATAACACCGCACTTTAAACATTATATCTTAAATATTATCAATGGCTACAATTATTCAAATACACGTTCCGTAGTTCAAATATGAGTTTACATTGATGCTGCACAGTGATGCATATGATTTGAAGAGAACGCAGAAAACATTTGTCGTCGTTTATATTACTAATATGTTATTATAAATTACTGATGCTTTTGCGTGTAAAATGACTTATATTATTTAAATGCGTTAAAATTGTTGTAGAACACTGTCAGAGGACTGCTTCAAGTTTAAATCAAAGACAGCGGTCAAATCGCCAGAGAAGCTTCCCGGTGGCCAAATGAATATGACTGACGTATGCAAGAAGCGATATCCTCAGCTTTCAGGAATGACCGGTCTCCATGTAAGTGACATCATCGTAACACTACGCGTCCCAACACAATGATGAAACTTACGACGACTCTAACATACTTGGGCTTGGTCAACCTATCAAACGCGATGTCAAATTTTAAATTGAAGAACCATACATTTTGTGCATTCCGTTTCGTGTTGTTCGGAGCTGTTTTGGCGTACATTTAGTCTATCAAATGTGTCTTTGAAGGTTTTATAAAATTCCGTCACCAGGCCATCTGGTCCCGGCGATATTCCAGGTTTCAAATGATCAATCGCTCTTTCAAATTCACACAACACTATTGGCTGTTCTAGTTTTACCTTAAGGGGCCCTGAAATAATAATAATAATAATACTAATAAAAATTAATAATAATAATAATAATAATAATAATAATAATAATAATAATAATAATAATAATAATAATAATAATTTTATTGCACAAATATGAATTCAATACATACAATAATAATAATAATAATAATAATAATAATACTGTATATTTTCCGTCAAAACACGAAAGACGGAGGGAGACCGAGGAAAAACGCTGCATCCTGCAGGTTGACGGGCCCTCGGCCTCTATCCTTACATATGGCAGCAGTGGCACAACAAGTAATTCAAAAAGAAAACCTATAGAAAAGCTAACAATTTCAGAGATGACAACAGGACAATATTACAAAAAAAAGGTGCCACTATATAAGAGGCTAACAAAAACAAAGTAAATAAGTACACATCGCGACACTGGTAGCGCGAGCATGACATAGGCGCCTTTTCTCATTACATTAGGAAAGAGTATTAGTGGGTAATATTTTTACCCCTTATATTAAAGCCCTAGATCATCTCTTTCTATAACAATATTATCTTTGATGACAGCCTTTTGGTTCTAAGAGAAAAACACGTAAAACTGGCGATCACATGTTCACGCTAATAGTGTCGCGCTCTGTACATGCAAGCACTGCATTATTCAACTTAGCAAAAATTAACGTTATAAAACATAACAAAAACTAGGCAATGGCATTTGGAAAAAAAAATGCTCGGAGATTTTTACAGATGTGGGAAGATCAATGTTGTGAGTAACAAGAAAATTAAGCAGTCGAGGAAGTGCATATCTTAATATTTGTTCACCGTAGTTGGTTTCGCAAATGTTTAAGAGTCTATGTTAATATTTATTCATATTTAAGCGTCTACCTTTTTTGCGGTTTACACGTCTTTTGGGTTTAGGGCGAGCCAGCGGGCACGGAGAGAGTAACTAAGTATCAGTGCGTCATATTTTAACCGGACGACGCGGAAACCTTTTCCACCTACGGAGGCGACCCGCGGTGCCGAACGTGCGCAAAATGTGAAGTCTTTGGTCGTGGGCTTACCGCTAAAAGCCTCTTTTTAGTCAAAATACAAAGCATAAGTGGAACGAGCAATTTGAATTATTATAAAACCCGTTTTTGTTCTGTATTTTAGGTCAGAAAAGAAAAAAAATGCAATTTATAATGTACAGAAACATGAAACGACCCGTCGACATACCCGTCACCAGGCGGTGGAAAAGGCGGCGCATACTAGAAAAGTGTAGTGGGATCAGGCACCGACGAGCGGTGAGCGTACAAAGGTCCCGGATGTACACGGCGGCGCTGCGGTCGTATACGGGCTCGAGGATCCGACCGGTTCCGAGCCTTCCAAAGTCCTTCGGCGAAAAGGTTTGGCTTGCGGTTTGACCGATTGGCGGTATGGCAGCACAAAGTGGCTCCCGTTTTGAACTGAGATTTTCCTCGTGTTTGCTGTTGTTTGTGGCCAATGAAGGATCATGCCGTATTAGTGTTTAATCGCACAGCAAATGCAATGCGAGCGGCCTTGGCTGCCCGCTTCATACCGCCTATCCAGAACATGCTTTAGAGGCGCCCTCTCGAGCCGTCAACACGAAGTGTGGCAGCCGTGAGAGCTCGCTGAGGTCACTACCCCTCCTCTAGTTTAGGGCCACTCAATCGATCAAGGACGTCATGAAAGAGGTTTTTTGGTTGTTTTTCTAATTTTAATTTGCCTGTAACGTTTAAAATAAAGCGAAATTCGAGAAAAAACGTTTCATTAAGTTACCACGTTCAGTGCAAATTAAAAACCAGTATGAAAGTCCTTTCAGGGCCCCTTTAAGGTCGTCGTCTTGCATTGTCATTAATAGCAGGTAAATAATTTCAAACTCTGTCAACTTTAATAATAATAATAATATTAATAATAATAATAATAATAATCATAATAATAATATTGATAATAATCTATTGGCTCAGGAGAGCCGTGGCAGCGCGGAAAGGCGACAGCACGTACCATGGAGGCCCGCGGTGCCACGTCTAGTGATGATGATTATGAGATGATATGTACAAGGGGAAGTCGACGACGTATAGATGACTGAGAGGTGCTGACGATGTTTAATAAAGCCCGCGGGTGAGGGCGCGGGCCGATGTTGCGGGTGATGTGGGCCCAGTGCTTCCCAGTGGGCTGCTCGCTGTGCCGGTCCCCCGTCCGGCTGGCAGAAGACCCTGGCAAGCTCTCCACGGTGGCGTCCGCAGGCCCCACCGTGCGTTGGGGCTGGGAAAGCCCTGGCGGCCCGGCGGTGACGAAGACGCCGTGCATGATGAGTATGACCCGCTCCTCCGAACCGCCGCGCGAGTCCTGGAGGCCCGGTGACGGCCCAGGCAAGCAGGCCAAAGAGCCAAGGCGACCCTCGGTGGGCCGTCCGATGAACATTCTTAATGGCGAAGTCCTGGTGCATGACGGTGCGGTCGCTTGCTTCGGTGAAGGCAGCGGCTCCAGGGGGGTGGCCCAGTCGAGGTAGACGGCTGCCACCCCCCATGCATTCATGTTCAGGGCCAGAACCTAGCGCCGCAGTCACCCCGCACAGCCACTTGTCATTAAATTCCCGAAGTTCGTTTCGTTGGTATCTCGACAAGCGGTAACCCTTTTAAACGCGATCTCACCATGACTTCTATAGCGTTCGGTATCAAAATGTTCGAGTTGTTTATTTTAACCTGATTATGTCGTCTGAAAACAATCCTGGTGTACGACATTCTCGGCGCATTAACTCCAGTAGCAGGCAGCTTATCACTCTTATGTGTTCCGTTGTCTCGTGTTAAAAAAAAAAAAAAAGAACTGAATTTTTTAGGGTACTCATTCTTATTTATTGTTTAAAACGCACATATTTTGCACCGATACCTCCCTCTGCGCTAATCAAAGACCCGAGACTTTCTAGTTTACTTTCAACGAAGGTGTCGTCATGTAATAACTTAGTACTAAATTTCCACCATTCCCAGCTGAAATTCTTTTTAGTTTTCCGGAAAGTGTACAACATAAAAGAAACGAGGCAGTAATCGTTACGAGACACGTGACCCACTGCGTAATTTTTGCATATCGCGATAAGTTCAAGGGAAACGTAGGCCCCGCCTAAATGCGCTTCAATAGCTCCCTGAAAGTGCGCAAACTGCAGGCACCTTGCACTTCATGAGTAGTGAGCAACATCCTCCAACGCATACCGCTGACTTATATGACACAAGTATTAAAAACTGGCATCTCTATATCGCGCTTCGTTCTACCTATCTTCTGGTGCACAAACACGGTTAAAATCTTGCAACAGAATGACTAGGCGATCGGTTTAATCCTACTTTTAATGTTTTCAAAAAAAAAAGAAAAAGGAAGTTTTTTTTTTTTAACCTGGTTAGGAGCATAAATACACACAATGAGAAAGGTGAAACTGCAGAAAGAAAAATCACAAATTATCATCCTACACGACTCACAACTACTCACTTGTTCCACCGTTCCAATAAACTTTTAACGAAACACTAAACACCTTCCGGACATCCCAACGGCGTGACTAACGCACACATTGCACTGTGACTCGTAAGGCTGGACCATGCTCTTCGTTCGGTCTTCGCTTTCTTTGATTCCTGCACTGAAACAATGTCGAGGTCTTTATCGGCAAACAAGCGGATCAGCTGGCATTGCCTGCACAATGAACATAGATCTCGCAAATACATAGTGTCCCTAAATAGGGATCTTTCGAGCAAAGGTGACATACAAAGCCACTGGCTGCGCAACACTTCGTATGTTTTTCTGTCCTCAATACTCTGACTGACTGATATTTCAAGCATAGGCTTTAGGTGGATGCCCAGTAGAGAACACAAAACGTACAATTGCATACAATGGAGTAACAAGGAGACTTACTGCATCGGCTCCTTGTTGCGCGTGAAAGGCGCCGATTGGGTCTTGAAGCGCCATATCTTGCCATACCACTCGCGTTCAAAGCCTCTCAGCCGGGCCTCACTCGTACTTCAGGATGGGTCCTCCAGCGCCCGTTTCGCGCTTCCTGTATCGACGTCCATGGCTTTGCTGTGGTCGCCATCCTTAGAGGCCACGGTGTCCCTTCGCTAGGTGGGTCTCGCCGGGGCGCTTGGAGTATCTGTGGCTTGATCGGGCACAACGTCTTGGCTCACATCGGTGGCCGTCTTTCATATTGACGCTCTGTGCGAAGGTTCCAGTGTCATCGACCCGAGCTACGCCACAGCGTGAACAATCCACTCTGTAATTAGGATTTTTGTAGCACCCCATAACCACTGCATGCGCTTTCTGGTAAAAAAAAGACGATAACAAATGCGGTTGTAGCACCGACGATACCAAGAGCTCGTGCCAGGCGACGGTGTTTCCCGGCTACGGTACACAAAACAAGCGTTCAGAAGAAAAGAAAAATGTAAGGTGTCCATTTTGTTTTTGCAGTACCCGAGGCCCACTGCACGCACTCTCTGGAAAAAAGAAAAAGGCAGATAACAAAACTGCCGTCGTAGCAATATCAATACCAAGAGCTTGTGTCAAGAGACGAGCGTTCACGCGCTTCTGAAAAAAGAAAAAAAAAAGAAACAAAAGTGTTTGAAACAAAATGGTCAGATGTCTATTTTTGTTCATATTTCTTTTGATCGCGCACCCCAGGGTGCGTGAACGCGGCGCCGATGCAGAACGATTTCGCCGTCACGTGCCGCAACAACCCGTGTGACTGTACTGTGGATTAACACATGAGGGCTTAACTTTTTGGTAGTCTGCCCTACGTGAGGTGAAATGAGGAGACAAAAGAAAACTTTCTCTGTTTACGCTTGTCTTCTCATTTTAAATGTTATTAAAGGGCTTCAGTGGCAAACCGAACCTACGATAGTTAATAGGTTTCCATCCAAGTGAGACTTTAAATTTTTGAAGACCCAAGGATATTTTGGAATGGGCCTTTCATCTGTAAAGTATGCGTTTTGTTAACTTTGGGAGACACTTTGGCCTCACCAGCCAGAAGCGCAAGTTCCATCATGTCGTCCTGGCTCTGTCACCGGCAGAAGCCGACGAAATGTATATCATTCTTGCGACCCCTCGGTCACGACCCCGTACGAAAAGCGACCCTCCTGCAGCCAACCGGAGCTTCGGTCCGCTCCCGCTTGCAACAACTCCTTTTAGCGTATGCGCTGGGCAACCGCCGTCCATCACAGTTGCTGAAACGAATGACCCAACGTTTTGGTGAGCGAAACAATCGACGGAACCCTGCTACGAGAACTTTTTCTGCAGCGTCTTCCCTGCAACGCTTAGATGGTCCATGCTACTGCGATAACTCTCGACTGAAAGGTATCGCCACCCTGGCAGATGTTGTTATGAAGGTTAGAACTCTATCCGTCACTAACGTTGCGTCGGTGACGCACAGGCACCCGAGACACCAATCGCAGAGACTCGTCGCAAACAATGCGACGTACGCCAACGTCTGACTGCAAACGTCGATCATGATCGCCGCATCAGTCACGACTGTCGGCGCAGTGCTACAGCAAAAGGTCGATGGTGAGTGGAAGCCTTAGGCTTTCTTCTCCAAAAGTTAAGGCCCGCCTAGACCCGCTAAAGTGTCTTTGGGAAAAAAACTGCTTAGAGCGTTTTTGGCCATCCGACACTTTCGACATTCTGTCGAAGGTCGTCTTTTTGTCATCTGGACGGACCACAAGGCCCTAACGCACACCATTAATAATTCAAGTTTTATTTACATTCCTCGCGATAACCGGCAGCTCGCAAACTTGTCAGAGCTCACCACGGACACTATTAGCACGTACAACAGAGGTTCAACGTCCTTGCTGATGTACTGAGCAGAATTGATACCGTGTCTTCTTCAGCTTCACAAGTCTACATCACCTTGTTGGCTCCCCATCAGGCCTCCGACAAAGAGTTGCAGCAGCAGCGCAGGACGAGTACATGGAGACACAGCCACCTCTTGCGGCATATCAACAGGAACACATCGCCCGTTTATGCAAGTTGTGCTACGAAGGCAACTTGTTGGTGCAATTCATTCGCTGGCTCACCCCGCTGAACGGGCGACGCAGAAGCTGGTGGCCAGCCACCACGTTTGGCCATGGCTGAAGTCAAATGGCAGGGACTGGATACGCACACGCCTGGCATGACAGCGAGCTTAAGTACATCGTCACCCCGTTCCTTCAAGACGGAGCTTCCTTCCACCAGATGCCCGTTTCGACGAGGTTCATCTTGACCTTGTCGGGCCTCTCCCAACATCACAGCGGAAACGCTACAGCTTTACTTGTATTGAGCGCTTTACAATATGGCCGGTAGCAACACCACTATCGGACGCAACAGCAGCAACCGTAGGCGAAGCGTGCGTGAAACGTGGGTGGCACGCTTCGAATGCCCTTCAGAAATTATCACCGACAGAGGGCCACCATTCGAGTCCGTCATCTTCGCCAAGTTTACTCAACACTTGGGCGTCACAAGATCCCGGACAACCGCTCACCATTCCCAGTCAAATGGTCTGGTCGAGAGTTTTCATTGTCATACGAAGCCTGCGCTCATGACCCATGCCAACTCGACCGAGTGGTTAAAGCAACTTTCACTCGTCTTGTGTGGAGTTAGAAAAGCCCTAAAACAAGGCCTAGGTAGTGCGGCCTCCGAACTGGTCTATGGAGCAACTCCATTGTTACCATCAAACGTTTGCCAGGTTGATCCCTAGACAAACACGCGGCCAGAGGACTACACCACAAAGCTGAAGAACATTCTCGCGGCTCTACTCCTAGTTCCAAGGCGAGCAGCGTCGACCAAGAGACCCTACGTCACACAAGACCTCCAGAATGCGAAACATGTGTTTGTGAGCCAAACACAACACCGCAAGGCACTGTAACTACGCTACATTGAACCATTTCCGGATCTTGAAAAGAAACCGAATTGTTTCGTAGTGCAGGTCATTCGAAACTCGGACACATTTGCTCGCGTCTGAAACATGTCCATCTCGAACACTCGCCCGTGAACCTCGGATCTTATGCAACAAGCATTGAAAAAGAAAGACATGAAAAAAAGTCGGTCATCGTCCAGTGGCAGCGTTAATGCTGGATTTCGTTTCCTGTGTTTTTTTTTTTTCATTTTTACAGCGAAGTTGTACGTGACTCGCAGGTTCGAGTTGGCTTTTGCGCGTCGACAGAAAAATTACAAGCGTTTCTTTCTTATCATGTGGTTTTGACAATATTTCGATAGGAAAGCCACAAAAACGTTTCAAAACCACGTGATAGATGATAAGCACGTAGCGCTCTCCGCATGCGTTTCTCGGTAAATATTGGGGTTGCATAAACTTCCGCGGCAACGGCAGCGTACGAAGTCTTTCATATATATATATAAAAAAACGACTTGATACAACGTTTTTGCTGTTTACAAACATAAACTGCCGCTTGCGTTCCAAGCGACTTGCGGTCGCACCGTTTTTGAATGCCTGTTAAACTTGCTTATGTCATCAGTGCTAGAAAGCATAAATGCTACACGCACAAAAACGTTGGAGATTTAAGGAGTGCCTTCGGCTGTACAATGTTACATCTTGGATGAGGCAAGTTGTTTTTCAAAAATACTTGAAATCCTTTAACAGATTTCGCACTCCTTCGTTGTTTTGGCGTTCACCTGGAAAATTGGTGGTTAAACGTTTCATTTACATTTCATGCAGGGGTGTTAAGGTGGATTTTGTTCATTCGTTTTATAAACCGAAAATATTCTGGCACGTCAAAGAGTGGAGCGCTACCTGGTAACGTTCGCCTTAAAAAAGCGTCTTTAGACTTTGTTCGTCTTCTTTCGTTCTGAGTCACGTGGGTTTTGTATCCGGCATGCGGGACGAAAAAATAATCAAACATTTCAGCCAGGAATGCGCGAAAAGATATAAAGGCCAAGCAAGAATGTGTGACAATCACGCATTTTTTTGTGAACACCTTCCATCGGCATGGAGAGACCAAGACGATGTTTTAACGTATAGACGCTTTACAGCAGCCGTGCATGGGCGCCGCCATAACTGACCTTCAGTTTTTGTTCCCTCTTATTCCGTTCGCTTGACTTCATCATTTCCACAGCAGGACAGATTATTGCCATTTTAAGTGTTACTGTGTCCTTCCCCCTAGCATAGGCCGTTGTGGAGACTCGTCAACGCCTGCTTCAGTGGCTCGGCATCTCGGTAAGACAAGAGAAGGGCGGCTATGGCGGCTCAATCTGGCGCGTGTGTAAAGCGTCTATACCGGAAGCGATGACATTCAAGATGGCTGCGCTTTTGTGGAAAAGGTGTATAGCGCAGTGGGCAATCGTTGCCGGCGATTCCACAACTTTGCTGTCCAACCACCTTCACAGTGTAGATTGGAGCCTTATTTTTAATTACCTTAAGATTCCCAGGTATTTCTTATTGATCGGCCATGCCCCTCGCTAAGGGTTGGCATGTTCGTGGTTACAGACACAGTCGAATATTGGCTAATCAAAAAAAAAAAAAGAAATGAGTACCTGATGCGCGAGACACGCGCTGGCAAGAACGTTAGAGTTGTGGAAAAAGGCAGAGGCATGTGTCGGTGTCGTCAATACATTGACGTGGTAGGATATCCTCAATCGCCACTAGGGCTTGAAGACTAATACATTTCAATATTGTTTCGCAGATGTGCTGCCGGTAGCACATGACAATGACTCTTCCACTCAGTGAGATAAAAAAAAAATATTTTATGGGAGCCGGGCAGTGCACGAGGAGCGTGGCACGTGATGGTCACGCATGCCATCACCCCAGCGTCGTCGTCTTCTTCGTCACAATATTGTGCAGAATGGACAGTAATATTGTAGATATTGACCAATGTTTGCCGTTTGCCGAATGTGTGTCATAAAATTAAGATTTGAGCGCATTTGATTATTTTCAAAGTATTTTTCTCATTGAAATAAGCTCAACTCTACTAGTTGTGGTATTGCACATTAATCAGCATAACTTTCTTTGCAGAGAAATGGATACAAAGAAAAGTGCAAGTTCCTGTGCTGTCCAAAATATGGTAAAGGAAAAGTAAATTGCTTCGTTGAAACCCTTGTCGATGGAATGCCTTGTGGAAAGGAAAAGGTATGAACTGTGGCCCAGATAGGCTGGAAAAAGCTCTAAGGCTAAAACAAAAATGGTTCATCCTGCTATCGTTTTGCAACACATCTTGCTTGAAGAAACATCCCACATTTTGGTCTTATTTTGGGGCGGATAAATGCATCACATTTTAAATTTCATCGTCCAACGATCAAGTTTTACCGGCGCTTAAAGGCATTCATCGAACTAGTCAAGAAGGAAACGCCACATAAGTTCCACCCACATAGTCCGCATGAGCGTCATATTCTCGGCAGCGCTGTTTTATCGGACGTGTCCGGGGACGTGAACGATATGTCGGTTTTCTGTCATAATATATACTTGAATATTGAGCACTTTATCAGAAAATGCAGTTTCCTAGTTTTAATTAAGACAGCGGGAATTTTTTGCGCACAAAAGAAGAGATTGTGCTTGGGTAGATCCTGCGTCTTTTCTGGTTAATTATTCAGCGGATAAGCAGTCGTTGCTTACAGTACTATTTGACAATTAAGAAAAAAAGATGGCAGCGACTTCTAGCTTTAAAATCGTATGATACACGAAATGCGTGGCTACACTTAACAACAACGGTGTTGCTAGGAGAGGGAAAGGAAGGGGGAGAAAAGGAGGGAGAAGGATGGGGTGAAGGAATTGGTGAGTCACGTGACGTACATTTTCACGTTAAATGTGGCGGAGAAACCAAACGGCCGCATAGGTCACGGGACGTCGATTTCCTCCGCTACATGGAGCGGGGAAACTCAATTGGTGTAAAAGCTTCAAGACGTGAACTTCCCCGCTAAATTTAACGGATAACTGAATTGGTGCATAGGTCACGTCACGTCAATTTCCCTCCAAATTTATCGGGGAAACTGATTTTATGATTTCGCCACAAGGCGCGAATTTTTCCGCTCAATTTAGAGGGGAAAGTGCGTTGACGGATATGTCACGTGCCAATTTCTCCAAAGTGAATAGGTGACGTGACGTGACGTGACGTCCCATGACGTCACTTTTCTCCCTAAATAGAGCGGACAACGCAGGGACAGACGGACGGACGGACGACAAATGGTGATTTCGTGTAGAGTTGAAAAATAATTTCATGCTTTAAAAGTTCAACATAACTCTGATTCGGGGCTTTACACGGGTCATTCGTGTTTTACTTAAGTTGAGGTTACTAAATTGTCTGAGTGCAATATGTCACCAGGCAGAGAGCGGCGGATTTTGTGAGAATAGCTCAAAGTGGCTGACGAAATTTGAGTAAGGGTTGAATTGAATACCGAACATTATTTATTTTAGAAGTGCAACTGCCCAAGGGAGAAACTAACTTGAGATGAGAGCTTATTTTAGCTACGTGGTGTCGAAATTTGATTATTCGTGTAGCCAAAAACAAATACTAGTTTTTTCCACCTACCACTGAGGAACGCAATCGGCCACGCTGTCATATTGTTGCAATTTTTTCAAATTACCTATCTTATATGTTTTTTTTTTTTTAAATTAAAGTTATTAATTCAGCTTTTCTACGGTAAATTCCTTCGTTCTTTGCTAGTGAAGTTCTATATGCATTTATATTTTTGTGGCTTTTTGTGTGTATACTTGTGTATTAACCATTTTCCTTTAGCAACACCCATGGGTACTGCAGTATACACAACGTAACATAGATTAAATAAATGCACGCTACAGTTTCGCAAAATCTTCATAAATCGTAACAAGCAATGGAGCATATCTGAAATTATTACTCATATATGTTCGAATTTTATTGTGCAGATATTTCAATATACGCAAAAAACGGCAACCAAAAAGAACCTCGCTTGATTATGTGAATAATGCTTATTCGCGCAAATAATTATTATAATATATATTTCGAGCTCGAACAGTCTTTAAATGCCTGATATGTTCAAAAGACTATAAAATAGCGCTTATTTGTTCTCGTTAAGAAGTTTTCACAGAGTGCCTAGTGTACCTAGGGTTTTCTCGTGAACTATACCGCTCAATATTGTAAAATTCACATCACGGATTGTCTCGGGCACAAAACTGCCTGCTACGTGAATTCGCGGCTATAGGCAGGCGAATTTAACTACACCCTTTTTAGTGTCCCCATAGAAAATGTTCATACATGTAAATATCTTGGACTTCATTTCACGCCCAACCTTTCGTGGGAACCACATATTAACCACGTCACGGCAAAGGCTAATCAACCTTTAGGCTTTCTAAGACGTCACTTACACCTGGCAACACGGGAAACAAAACTGGTTGCATACACACCTCTTCTTCGTCCCAAGCTGGAATACTCATCTCTCATCTGAAACCCGCATCAGTCATATCTTATTGACAAGTTAGAAGCCATTCAAAACCGTGCCACTCACGTCGTTTTCCGCAATTATACCCCTACAAGTATAACAACACTAAAACAACAAACTAATATACCCCTTCTTGCTGACCGACGTAAAATAACGCGACTAACTGCCCTTCATCACCTGTACTATCACTCACCCTCAAAGAGAGAAAAATATTGCCCAGCTGCTCACCATGTCCCGGCACGCATAGACAACTCACAGAAACTTCAGCTTGCCTCCCCTAGAACTAACACCTTCAAATTTCTCCCTTACAGTTACCTATATCAGACTGGAATTCCCTCCCCGACGACATCGTAAGAGCAAAAAGGCCCCTTAGATTTCGTTCCGAAATTGCTACTTCTTACAATATGTAAAAAAGAGCGGAAGGAGGAAACGATTCCTAACTCTTGTTGACTTGTATCTGTATTGTTGTTTTTGCCCCCCCCCCCCCCCCTTATGTAAAGCCCCCACCGGGCGCTATAAGGGTATATTAAATGAAATGAAATGAAATGAATCAAATAGTATTCATAGACGTTGCTGGTCTAAAACAAAAAACATGAAGCCATCAAACTATGTTCAAAACATGCGCTAGAAATATACATAAGAGGTTACTAAAATTCGAAATAATTGAATTGGAATGAGCTCCGCCAAATGGGATCGATTTGGCTTTAGATTATCCGGTTGGAATTCTACATTCTTGGTTACGACACAAAATACGTATAGGCACGCCCGTTATATTTCATCGTCCGCCCCTCAAAACTAGCAAACATTTATACTTATTTTTTTTTCAAGGCTCTGCACTAATTCTCGAGACAAGAATGATTACTTTGAATAATGCAAACTTTCCTATTTGGACTGCGCCTTTTTTCTTCGCACGACAAACTATTGTTGTTTTAATGAGTCACGCATCAGCCATTTTATTTGAAGCGTGCCCATATTCATTTTCTTGATGAACAAAGAGCAGCACACCGCAACGACATTCATTCTCTAATTAGTCGAATCATATTTTTGCACACTTAAAAAAGCTATACTTGTCACGAATTTCGCAATTTATGTATAAGCGAAAGTCCTTTCGTTAACCCAGCTTGATGTTACGAATTTCAGGGGAGAACGCGGTAAAAAATGTATTGTTTTGTATTTTTTTTATAGCCTATCGGTTCATACTGTGAAATCGAGGTTTCCAGCGGCATTTGCACGCTGCAAATAGTAGTATAGTTTTAGTCATGGTCCCACCATCTTGGTGCGGCATACTCTCAAATACTCGATAAATACGTCTCCTAAGAAGATTAGTGTCCGCCCGACGGGAGCCTTAACTAGTGATATAATGAAGGCGATATTCCAGTTGATAAAGTACGTGGTATGTATCCGAAATTGAAATTAGCTTTTTCTCCGCGAAAGTTTATTACGCATCGCCGAGTGCTCAGTCTTCTTCCAAATTTACACAAAGGCAGCGCTGCAGATCGGAGAAAATGTAAAAACTTAAAAAAAAAAAAAACGTTTCAAGTACAATTTAATTTGTAGTCCGCAAACAAATCAATTATGAGTCGTTTGGTCGTGTGGTTTGTTTAGACTCTCCCTTGTCCTTCTCCTGAGGATGTAGATTCCTCTTCATCGGCCGGTGCTTGCGGAGGGTTGGTGTCTGGTGGTGAGAGTATCCACCATGCGTGCGCAGCCAGTAAAAGCCAAAGGGTTGCATGGACGTCTTGAGGGGGCACAGCCCAGCTGGCCCAGAAGTAAATGATAGCTGGGGGGAGAAGGTTGGATGGGGGGTAGGTAGCTTAAGAGGGTGACTTCAGCAATTCCCAAAATGTTTGTGTGTAAGAGGGGCCGCCTCCGCAGACTTGGCATCGCTGTTGAATATAATGGTAATAAATGTCGCAAAGTAGAGAGTTGATCTGTGCTTGACGTACGACTGCGTCGTGCCTAGTGATGACTTTCGAGGGAGAGAAAGGGGTACACCTTTTGGGAACGTTGTTCATGGAGATAACACATGTTTCCTCTGTTATCCGGCCCTGTCGTTTCTGGGGTTGTATGCAGACTTGTGCCAGTTACTTGAAACAATGTAATGAATTACAATTAGAAATTACCGATCCTCAAATATGATGTACCATTGCAAAACACTTTCACTGAAAATTAGCGGATTGCTTTCCTCGGTAGGTTAGAAATTACTTTCACGTTCCTTTTCCCGTACACTAAAAAGAAAATATTAGAAGCAAATTTAATGTTTTCAAAAATGTTCTGCAAAAGTATGTATATTCCATTTCTCATGGGCCATTATTATGGTAGTGCTTGTAACAATAAAATATTGTATTTAATAGAAAGAATGTAGGTGCACTCTGTTCACCAGTAAGCTAGAAAAAGCAGCCGAGTCGCACCCGCCATCCCGCCAGCTTACGGTGACCAAAAATGAGTCCTGGAATTCTGCAGAGAAAGCTAGGGGGTACATGCTCATTAGTAGCGCCTACCTCCACTAGGATACAAAGAACACAACACCTACTCGGCTTTGTTTCTTTATCTTTGTTTTTCGCGTATTTGTATACGCCTTGCACTTTTTTTTTGTGGTTTTAGTGCTTGGTTATACAAAAGATCGTGCTTTCGTTTCCGTAATTTTCTTCTTGACGATATTTTTCATTTTGTTGAACTACCTATTGTTATGCTGCTGAATTGACTGCTTATATATAGCTCCAGTTTTTTTATTAAGTTATAATAAAAAGGTAACGAGTAGTTAAAGTGATTCGTTAACAATATTTGTAACGAAATTACATTAAAAATTACTGCCGCAAAAAAGTAACGTCTCAACTACAAAATAACTTCAGATGGGAACGGATCAAAAGTAATCCGCTACTTGTAACGCATTACTTCCTAAGTATGGTTGTAGGGTTCGCTGTCGCGAGCGACAGCATGGGCACGCTCGTTCCCCTGAATTCAATGGTGGCCAGGTATCCATTCGAAAATGACGGTGAGGTGAGGGTGTTTGTTCATGCAGTCGGAGAGTGTAGTTTGGGTGTGGCCGGGCAGCATTTGCAAGTCGAATTCCCAGACTGCTCCTGGGCAGCCGGTGGGCACGGTGAGAGCAGGGGTGGAGTGATCGTGGAGAGTCATGGCTTCTGTGATGGCTTGGACCTCCGCGGCGGTTGGTGACAGGACGTCCTTCTGAAGCCATGAAGAGGAGGAGTTGGGGCCTTGGACGGCAGTGACTACAGAGTGGTACTGAACTTTCGCGGCTGTGTAATAGGTGCAATGGGGGAGTAAAGAAAGGTGTGCCGCCCTCTCCTGTTGGCATTAGTATTTCGATTCGAGGTTCATGTGTTTGGGTATGGGGCGGAGAGTGATTCTAGGTATTCCATTCCAGGAAGGGGGTCCAGGAGGAATTGGGTAGAGGTGGTTGGTGGGGTGACCGAGAAGCTCGAAGACGGCTCTTTCTTGTTTTAAAGTAGTCAGTCCATGAAGTCGTGCTCTGTGGTTGACTTCTGTCCGCTCTTCAAGGGTATTTAAGAGTGCGGTGTCTTCGAGCTATAAGTTTGCCGCGTAGTTGGGGACCCCGAGTGCAGAACGGGTGCATTTGCGCAGGGCTACTTCAATCTTGTTGAGTTGTGAGGTGGTTAGTCATTGGCAGTGGTACGCTTGGATGACACCAGGGTATAACATGGCCTCAATGACGTTTTGGAGCTTGTGCTTTGGGAGGCTCTGGTGTTGTCTCGTGACGTGGCGTATCATCTAGTGGATCGGATTAATTGCGGGCTTCTGCCAGCTGAAGCCGATGTTGACAATTGCTTTGGCAATATTTTTGGCCCGTTCGTAAGCTGGGCATTGGCGGTAGAAGCCGTCATGTGCAGAACAGCAGTTCGGACATCTAGGGATGTTTATTTTAAAGCAGGCTCCCTCACGATGTCTGCCGGGACATGTTGTGCAGGTGTCTGTTCTTGTGCACGCTTCCCGCATGTGCGCGAGCCTGCCGCAGTTGCTGCACTGGAAGGGGCGCGGTACCGCGGCCATTACCTTAAAGGACACATGCAAAGCAAAAAAAACAACTACATTTTTTTAAACATCCCGGTTGGGAAAAGGAAGTCATAAATCTAACTTACAAAGAAAAAGAAAAATTTTAGAGCTATATTTACGGCGCAATACGAATTTGTAGTTGGCTGCCGCAGGCGCCGCGCAAAAGTGACAGCTATTTGTCACTTGACTGGCCGGTATTTGAGGCGTGGTGCTTGCGCTCTTTCGGAAGTTTCCTATGGTGTCTAAAAGGTACTTATTCATCTTCGTTTTAAGTATAACAAAAAACTAAGATTAATAAGTAACTTTTAGAGCCCACAGGAAACTCTTCAAAAGCCCAAGCAGACGTGATAGACCAGCTGTGCGCCGGTCAGATGACGGCGGCGGCGCCCCGGAGCAGATGAACGTGCGCGTCAGTGGCATGCAGCGGCGGCGTGGAGAAGCGCGTTGAACCGGCGTCACACCACGCTCAGCGTGCGGCGGTGGCGTGACTTCGCGGCTGCGGCGACGCAGCACGGCAGCGCACAGGCCTACCACATGACCAGCGGCGGCTCCCCCGGGTGCAAACTACAAATTTGGTTTGCGCCGTAAATATAGCTCTAAATTTTTTTTTCGTCGCTGTAAATTCGTTTTATAACGTTCTTTTCCCATCTAGGTTGTTTAAAAAAAGTTTTTTTCTCTTTGCGTGTCTCTTTTAAGGCAATGTCCACAAAGGCCTACATGGGACGGAACGGGCCTTCGAAATCTAGTCGTGCCATTCGGCCTTGGTTAAAAAGTTGGGCATTCATAATTTCCACAGGGAAACGAAACCCTTCGAGGATTTTCATTTTGGTTGCGGACGAGCATGTAATTTTGATGGTTCCGCAGCTGTGAGCTTTGGGTGCGAGCAGATAATCTCTCACGTTAATTTTTTTTAGATATCTCTAATTGCCAGAAGTTTCTCCCCATTGGCTGTTTTCTTGACGTGAACCAGTGCGATATTAGCAGGGTGTTAACAGGCGTCACAACAACAATGCATCCCGATGCTAGCATCAGGGCCTTCGCGATGGCAATTTTCTTGTTGGCGGTGAACTGTCCTCCGTTCTCTGTCGGTCGGAACAGCACCGTCGAGTTCGCAATGGCTGTCTTTGGGTTGCTGATCCGTGTTTGGCTTAGGAGGTGAGATAATATCAGTACCATTCAGTTTATCCACTGTCGGGCTTGTCGACGTCGGGTTCTCCTTCAGTGTCGGGGATGTGATTGTGAGTGAAAGATTTACCGCTTCGGCTCTCGCATGTTTTGGTTTCTGCCTGCCCTCCAAAGCCTCCGTATCGTCCTTTGAGTCGTTCACCTGAGAGATGCCCGAATACTAGCTCGAGGTCTGGTAGTCCGTCGCGTAGACTAGCGCTTCCATTTTAG
Organism: Ixodes persulcatus; assembly: GCA_013358835.2. Taxonomy (NCBI): domain Eukaryota; kingdom Metazoa; phylum Arthropoda; class Arachnida; order Ixodida; family Ixodidae; genus Ixodes; species Ixodes persulcatus. The sequence continues at coordinate 2,434 of JABSTQ010000148.1, read as the reverse complement.
AGCTGTTTTATCATCCCCCTGCATGATGCAGTGTTGCTGTGGTCCAGGATGTGGGTTGAATTCTCGGAGTTATTCTTGGCTAGCATATGGCTGGCCAGGGTGGAACTGTGATGAACTTACCGGGGGTAAGTTGCTCGGCTTTACTCCTGGCTAGTTCCTGGCTGAGGGTGGAGAGCTTCTCGAGACCAAAGTTCTCCTCTAACTGGACTATCCTGGTCCTCGTGTTCTTAGCGATCGGAAAAAGCCCTTCCCCATCACCGTTGCCCATGTCTTAGGCAGCTGCTCCGAATCTTTACGGACAGGACCTTGAGCTGTCAGCTTGGGCCAGGAACCAGGGTAGAAAGGGGTCGCCGTTTCACTAACCCTACGTGTCCAACCCGGAAATACCTAATTATCAGAGGTTCAGATAATCTGACCTTTCGTTGTGATGTCTAGGAGCAACCCGTGTTTAACGTCAGCTGTTGTTGCGCATAACATCAAAAATCGATTAGGATCGGAGATAGCTTCAAAAATTAGCAGCAGAAAATATAGTATCAGATGTGCTAGGTCTACCTCTTCCTCCCACCAAGGGAAGAAGAGAAGACCTTCCTCCAAGGAAAGAAGGTCAACTCGGCCCTCTTTCTCCTTTTGCTCTGAGTTTTTTTCATCGCAACAGTTATCTCTGCACCGCCGTACGCTCAGTCTTCTCCCAAAAAAACAGTCAAATCTAGCGCTGCAGGCCAAAGCAGATGTCAAAGTTTCAAAGTTTGCTTATATTTCGCTCAAACCTTATCAGTAAAATTTCGTGTTTTCGGAGTTTATTTCACGTGAGATCGATGGGTGTCTTTCGGAGCTTATTTTTAGGTGAAAATTCGGGGTTTATCGGAATTTATTTTGTTTGATAATGATTTTTTTTTTTAATTTCGAAGTTTGTTTTATTGTATTTCCATTTTTCTAAATTCGAAAACAAAACAAGCAAAATCCGGGTATGATAACCCGTTATCCCGAAGGAAACTTGACGAGCTAAAAGGCAAACCCATTTTAAAACGAGTTCGTGATTTCAAAGGAAAGTGAAGTGAAACTTCCTCGGGACCACTGTCCCGCTCTTTTTATAAAGTTTTTTTTTTATAAGACGCCGTAAATTATTTTTAGTTTGGTCGTTGTGTCCTCGAATTTCAAAATATTCTGGATAAATTCGACTTATTTATCGGCGAGTATTTTTCGATTTTATTTTACGTAGCCGAAAGCACAGGACCCTAGTTATAAGCAGGGCTGGGCAGTATCGCAATAAAAATGTACCGCGATAGTATCTTAGAAATACTTTCGAGTATCTGTATCTCTGTATCGAGACACAATTGAAAAATGTATTTATATCTTAGTTGTAAAATACATTTAAGAGGTATCGCTTGTATCGCGATACTTTGCCAAACTTAGGTACCGCGATGCATTTGTTCCCATTTTTACGATACATTTAAAAGATAAAAGCATCTGTCTGGTGCAAGTTGCTTCGTAATTTATAATATGAACCCGCCCTATAACATAATCTATCTCAGTCAACGGCATTAAAAAAAAAAGAAAGAAAAAGTGTGGTTTAAAAAAGGTTACGAGCAAGAATAAAAAAATCAGCTCCTCTCACAAAGACCGGCACTCTTTTCGATTTAACAAAGACAATGCTGTAAATGGGTTGAGTGAAGGAAACGTATGGTCCTGCTGTCCAATCTCCCCGCACTCCACGTGCCTCAGAAGCTTATAACGCGACAGTTTGAGATGCGTCCTCATGGCAAAACAGAGTTAATTTTGGGCAGACGCCATTTTTTAACCATGTCACAGAGTCATTACCGTTCTGTAACAATGTGGTTCAAAGGGGGTGACATGCTTTCTTCAGCGGCACTAAGAATAAATGAAGAGTTTGAGGTGAGGGGAACGGCATAAATTGGCACAAAAACGGGGCACAAGGAAAATTTACCATTCGTGTTCTCCACAAATTACACACTCCCCACCTAGCATCTTTCGGGAACAAATGCATATCTATAAGTATCTGTATCTGTATTCCCGAATACGTTTTCGCCGGTTTTGCAGAATTATCTCAGTGATATCCCGTTGCATTAAAGACAAATGCATCGTAGTATCTCTTTGTTGGGCTTTAAACACATGTATATCAGTATTTGTAATCCCGCATATTTTTTGGAATATCTCTGTCCAGCCCTGCTTAAATGCCACTAAAAACTTTTGAAACATTTGAATGAGAAAATGGCGGCCAACAAATTTCACGATTACATGGAGATAAATGTCATTAGCTAAAGGTTTCCCCATTTCCCTAAGAAAAGCACTTGATTGACCACGGTAGCGGCTAGTTCTAGAAATTTGTTATATGGTGCGGACCACTAGCGCTATATATTTAGGTAAAATATTAAGTGTTCAGCGGTACGTATCAGATCTTGTAGCGAGAACAACC
>JABSTQ010000147.1:0-28015 GCA_013358835.2 Ixodes persulcatus | reverse complement strand
CGTCTACTTCGTCCACAGCGCGTGTCCCCTGTTGTTCCTTCTACTTCGTCCTTGTCTTGCGCTGTTTTGTTTTTATCATATTATGGTGCCGGGAACGCGTTTCACCGCGCCCAAAAAACTGCTCACCGCGCCAAAAACTGGTCCCTCGATTTCCGCTGATGACGTCATAAAAGTGTCATGCTGTCGCCGACCGCGATCCTGGCGGCGTCACAGCAGCGAAGTGGATGTGGCAGACGCCTGTTCTACTACAGGTCGCTCTTCAGCTTGTCAGTCCACGGAAGCTTCGCCAGCCAGGACTTGGGACGCTGTGACGACAGCGACACTCACGTTTTTGGCCATCATTTCTACGACCAACTGCCAGGATTGCGATATCCGACAGCGTAACACTCCGGCCTTTGTGACGTCATCTGTTGCTACTCGGAACCACTTTCGATACATGGGCCAAATAGACGCTAAACACGCCAGTCGAAGACGGGTTCCAGACGCCGTAACAAACGTAGTAAGTAAATTAGTGCGAATTTCATCTCCCAATTTGACGGGGAGTTATCATACCACCCAATTTTCAGAAGTCGAACGACCCCGGAACATATTCTACGCAAAATAATGTTGTAAGAGATGACACAAAAAAAGGGCTGCCATCTTTTTTTAGTGGTTTTTTTACAGCAACGTATAGTTGCTCTTGTTTTTTTTTCACCTACAAATGTATTATACCCAGTTTTTTTTCTTTCCTCTGCCTCTTTTTGGTTCGTTCGTGAAACACTCAGCAAAATTTGGTAGAGTAAATTTCCCAGTTTCTACGTTGAACTTGGGCAACGGGTATATGACTTCACTGAATCAACAGTCACAGCTCAAACCGACACTTGCGGTATTCGTAAAACGTTCATTTTTTTTTTTTTTGCGCCGGATTGTATACATGCAAACAGTCGAGACGCGCACACAAAATGAAACGACTTCCCAAGCCGTGGACCAGTATTCCTGTCCACCAGTAAGAACCCGGCCACAGAAGCTCCGGATGCTTGCTCTTCTCCTTCGGTCGACGGCCTCCTTGAAGCCGCGCTCAGATGCAAATACGGTTTACGATCTGTCTTGCCGCCGGAATAGTGCACCTCGCCGCTCTCACGTGTGAATGATTGATGTCGAGCAACAGAACGGAAAAATGGCAAAGGGGAACCGCAGAAGAAAGTTGCGCATCCATCGGACGCTGGCAAAAGAGAGTCGTTTCTCGGCCAACGCCGTGGTGTCAGAGAAGTGGAGCAGCTTTTGTTGGCACGGCAAAGAGGTTTACTCTTTTCTTCCCCACAAAACATTGAGTTATTTCTTCTTTTTTGTGTGTGGGTCGCTGCAAGGCGCATGGTTACTCTCAATAGGACCGATCTGTTGGCCTTTTGAAAAAGGGCACGAAAGGGTGAATAATGGAGTAGGCGAAAGGACATGGTTGTGAGTAATTTATATTTTCCACGACCACGGATACGCGTGTGCGCCGACCTTTGGTATGACCGGTTGCGAAAGCATCCTTTATAATGTCTCCCCCTAAGACATGCGACTGCTAACGCGAGAGCGTCAAAGAGCTCGTGTCGCAGAAAAGCGGGCGTCGGTGGCGTGCGCTAAAATCCAGGATTGGTCGTGGGGTCATGCCGTTACAGCCACATGACTTCGCGCGGGAATTTCAAACAACTCACAACGCTCACGTGAAACGTAACGTCACGCGTTGAATTAGTGATTAAAACATGACATGTGATGCGAATTAAAGGTCGCTGCATGTCTCAAATTCTTTCATTCTATAAAGTAATTCATTTGTCTTAAAGAAAAGTTCAAGAATTTTAGGCGGGATTCGAAGCCACACACGCTACCGACTAGGCCACCCAAGGCACACTTGCACGACTTGGGAACGAGCGGGAGTTTATATGTTTACGCTTTGCTATCGCGTTTCACTCTTAATGGCGAAGCTTAACCGTCCTCCAAGTTTTCAAAGGCGACCGTGGGGGTGATTTTTTCCATCTAGAGAGGTGAAAAAAAAAAAAAAGCTTGACTGCGTCCCTTTTAGCGTGTATACATTTGTAGTCGGTGACAGGCTAAGAATCCAGTAAAAGCTCCACCCAAAGCCCGAGCTTCCTACCTTCAATAACTTTGACGCACGCACAGTCAAAGCATGACGGACAACAACGAACGCATACTAGAGGAGGAACTTCTACAACATATTTAAGCTGCCACCGACCGCAGATACGTTTGTTTCTCTGCAGTTGATAAGGTTTCGCTGCAGTCTGAGAGATAGCTGGGCACTTAATGAGAAAGATAATCTCCTCGAAAGTTTGAAATGCTCTACCGCTACCATAAATTGATATAAGCGCCAAACATCGAGCCAATTACCAGTCCACAAAAGGAAACGTTCACACGCCATATCCACATGTAGTACACCAAGGTCTTCAAACAATAGCCAAAATACATCAATCACCTCGAGCCTTGTTCTTTTTTTTTTTAATTTGTTTGACGTTTTAAGCTAAGCGAGACAACACAGTTCTGCACGGTCCGCAAAGTCTTTGCGGATGGCACTGCTACTCTAAAGTCTTCCCTACTAATCCGCAAGTGAAAATCAGGGATGCGGGTAACAAATGAGCAAATCTTTCAGACGGTGAATCTGATGTGGTAATTATGCTTTCCCGCAAAGAATATTTGAATGCGACCTCAAGAGCAGTGGTCACACTGTCACTGTCAATACACCCCACAAAAGACAGTCTGCATAAGACACTCTCTGAGACGTGGTTTCTCCATAGTATTACGGTCCTGTCACATCGGTCGTTAAAAGAATGTCCGCAGACATGTTCGAAGCATGTAGAAGCCCACATGCTTGAAACAGTCACGAGACGTGTTCCCAGATAACTTTGTCCCAATGGCTGCAACGAACATCGCGTCTTCTGTATGAAAATGAACAGTTTGACTGCAACTTCAAGCGCGCACACGCATAAGATGTGAATGTGAGAATCTTGAGATTCGTAACGCTGTAATTGCTCAAGCCAAGACTACGTGAAGCTGTTATGGCTGGGTTATTTAGCTCAAAAGGGTATCGGCATACTTCGCTGATCTAAAGAAATTTAAATTTCTGGTTTAGTTACTTTGTCAGAATACGTTGAAGGTCCCCAAGGCTAAATAATTCGCTACTTCTAGAAAAAAAAAAAAAAAAAGTTACTTTTATGATTACAATGTATGCGAACTTCCACTTGGCTGTCCCAGTAATTTACGGAGCGTTTTATTCTGATTTCGGATCCGCTTACTCGATTATCAGGCCACACAGGTTGTTTCCATGCTCAACATCGATGTTTACGTACATTGTTCTCAACGGTAAACGAATCAAATGTATGGCATTACAAAAGTTCACTTTGCACAAACACACGTGAACAAAATGCGCATCTGAACTCAAAATACATTAATAAAAAAGTACGAATTGCGGTTTGGAGGTGGATATTAAAATCACAACCCGCGCAGCGCTAGAAGGATGAGCAACCAATTCGGATGGATTAATGTCATTATTATTAAAATTAGCGCAAAGACAAGGAAGGAAGACAGCAGGACAGGAAAGAGCGCTTGTCTTTGCGCTAATTTTAATAATAATGTTTAACCAACTAGCCCACCAGATGATACGGATTAATGTCACTGAACGAAACATCGCTCAGTGTTCCTCGAATGTGACATTTGCCGCTTAGTAGAATTATGCAGCATTTGAAATCCAAAAAGCCTCCTGCACCTGCGCGTTGCCCGGTCATTCAAGTTAGGGCGCGATTTCTGCACTGAGTTTTCAAAAGGCTCTCTTTTTAAGTCTTTTTCTGGGGGCAAAGATATATGTTTTTTCACCATCATTTCGATCACGATCCCTAGGGTGATGCACAGTGTAAACCTCGCTTGAGGTATTCACGTCCGATATCACTGTACGTGGTATTTCTGTAACGGAATGCTAATTCAGAAAACATCATAAAAGAAGAGACATATGTCGATTGGTTTTCTAAGACTTTCTGTCGCCGGTAATCGACGAAACGATAAAAGCTGAACTGCATGTAAGCGATTTAGCGAGCGACAAGACGAGTGACGGCGACAGCGACGAGGGTCAGCGACGAGCGATGGAGATTTCTCACTGTTGCTCGTCGCGTCGCTCGGTTTTGGGATTTCTAGGAAACGTCGCTCATCGCCTTAGTTGCTTGCTCCCGTCGCTTTCACGCGGTTTGCCTCGTCGCGCGACTGACCGAGCGTACAGCGAAGCGTGTCGCCGTCGCTTGTCTCGTCGCTCGCCAAATCGCTTGTGCGGTTTACTTAACGATTCTCTCGCATCCTCTTCGAACGAGACAACAATGGATGTTCACATTCGAGAGCTCCCGTTCTCTGCCACGAGTCCCGCGGCGCTGGGCACGTCCATTGGCATTCCATATTCACCCGCACAATCACGATCGATTTAAAAGTCTCGTACTCCATTCACTAGAGCGCCAAAGCGCATGCGGGAAGCGTAGGTCACGAAAGATTAATGCGTCGGACGAATAATCTTGAGTATTAAGGCTCTCTCGTTGCCGAGTTCCTCCGAGTCGGCCAGACTTTAGCTGGAACTGCCCACATTGATCTCGAGTGGCGATAGTTTGGAGGGAATCATTATCATAGCGTAGTGTAACCATTTTTTCCCCACTTCGGTTTTTAGCGAATAAGACAGTTAAAGTCAGTGAAAGCTCAATAAACGTTTTCCCGCTTCTCGTTTGTTCCCGTTTCTAGTGTGTTTGTTGTGTGTTGTATGTTGTTGTATGTATGTGCACGCTTCTTGCTTCCTGATTGGTCATCCGACGTTCTCATAAGCTAATGCTGCATTCTGATTGGCTGATAGGCGATAATAAGTTTGGGCTGGGCTCGCAACGCCCTGCTTTTCGTACGCTTTCAGTGATACTAGTTGATCGCAGTTATCGCGACACTAATGGACATGGACTCATAACCGAGAAGCTCGTTTCTTTGTTGAGGAACATTGTTGTGAGGTTCGTCTTATGACTTCTTTCAGGCCGCAGACGATCCTCAATGTCGGTGTGGGCCCTTAGCAGAACGACGAGACAGGCCCCTCATTAGCCCCGTCATTGTAAAGACGACGTCAAAGCACCGCAGGCCTTTTCTTTAAAATAGCGCATTATCTTTCTCTCTCTCTCTCTCGCTCCTTTAATTCCCCGTCTCCTATTCAGACTGAAAAGCACCGTCATTTGAAACGCCTGCGCCTGACGTCTTTTCTGACGCGCGCGTCGTTTTTCGGATCCTGCGAATGCCCTCGGCAATTCAACTCCAACGCACTATAGATGGCGGGACGGTAGTTCTAAGATGGCGGAAGGAACAGGGATAGATTTTCCATGCGCCTGCTCGCTGACGCTGGGCTGTGTGCTTAAATCAATTTGTTTGGCTACACACGCGGAACGGTCAGGGCAGGAGCGCATCACAGGTGACGGAGATGTTGACGTACATTAAAAAAAAAAAAAAGCAGCATTTTTTTTTTTAAAGATGCGGTAATTTCACAGAACTTTTGACGCTTCGTGGAAGGCGAGCGTGTTTTGGGCATCGGTCACATTACTGTGGTTTCAGAATACTTTTGGGGATGGTGAAAGTATCTTGGTGTTTGCGCTGTGCCTGGTCACCAGTGCTCTAAAACGTGAGTCGCCCATGGTGACCGTCAAGCTCCGGTACAGCAGCGTTCACAGTATTGATGTCTCTGTGGCAGAGGATCCAAGCTCACTGCACCCCGTCGCGGTTTTAGTGCATCGCAAAACGTGATCAACTTGCGCCATGGTTACTAATGGGCAGTTTTAGCTTAGCGTAGTCGCAGGCTACCATGCGGTGAGGTATTCCGACCAGAAGTTCGCGCTGAACCTTTGAAGCATGATTTTCAGCGCGCGCCAGGTGCGTTGCCATTCCTACGGCAGCCTGTGGTAACGCCATCTAAGATCTGCTTAATAACGCCAAAGACGTGTCCAGATTTCTTTTTCTCTCAAAAGAAATATTTAAGTATCGTGTTATTCGCATCGTCGAGACCGCCCTCGCCAACACTGCCCGTTCTAAGCACGACTCACGGTCGGCACACAGACACTTTTGAAAATGCTACAAGCACTTCTTCATTTTCCTTTGTAATTAACTGAAAGCAGGTACGGGTAGTCTGTCTTTTGGAAGTGCTTGGAGCAAACTGTCATGTTTCCGGACAAGACCTTTCAGCGTATAAAATGCAAACCCGTTCCCGATGTCTATCGCTCGATACACCGTTGCGCGAGCAGTTCTACTTTCTGGAAAGAGTAAACTTTTCGTAGATCGTACGCAAGAGTTTTGCACTACTAGTGGGAGCTCTTGCTGTCACGTTGAGCACAGATTGTGCTGGCGACCCCAGGACCCGAAATCCGCAGCCTGTAATATCTACGAAAAAAAAAAAAAACTCCCAATGAATTGAAACCTCCCGGTCTCTTTGTGCAATGCTGTTGCGAAGCAGACCACAACAATTTCTTTTTTTACGGCATTCGCTTTTCTGTGAAAACTGCATGATTCACGAACACGCCGACCAGAACAGTAGCACCAAGCGCGACGGTCCCTGCACCGTCTCCGCCGCCGTCCCCGCTCCAATAGTTCTTCGCTCGTCCGCGGGAGGGCGAGCGGCGGCTGGACTTGCGAATACCACGACTGGTGAACCGGAAGGGTAATTTATTCTTCGCATCCAATTCAAGCATTAACGGAACCTTCCTACGGAGTTAAATGTTAGTGCCCCTTTTCGGCAAAACAATGCGCATGTAAGAACGCAAAACCTCACTCTACAGCAGAGGCACTGCTCTCCCTCTCCCTACCGTTTCTTACACATGGCAAGGCTCTCTCTCGCTCCTCCACCCCTTCCCCCCTGTAGGCCTCAGCTGTTGCGAAAAACCCACGTGATCCCGGGGAGAGCGCTCTTCGCCTCCCCATCGTTCCCACCACATCCACGTACCCTCGCGCGACGATCTCCCTTCTTCGTCCCATCCCCCTGCCTCCGGCAAACCGCGGTTGCGAAATATCCACGTGGTCGCGCTGTGCGGACACGCTCCCTCGCCTCCCCACTGCCGCCGCCCAGCTTCCGCTCCCGCGTCTTTCCGCGCCTCTACATAACGGTTCCCGTACGTACTCTTGCTTCTTCCAAGGCGCGGTCACGGGCGCCCCTGTTCTAAAAGCGTTTCAGCAAAAAAAAAAAAAAAAATCACATCTCTGCCTTTTTTTAACACATGCAACACCTCGCACAATCGTTTTACCAAAGCACAGATATCCTCATGCACGTCTCCTATATTACTTCCATTGAAAGCAAGAACCAGACTTGCATGGTGATCATTACAAGAAATCAAATTACTTGTATTTTGATTACCTAATTACTCCAAAAAGAAAAAGGATTACAAGTAATGAAATTGCTCGTAATTGACTACTTTTATAACCATCTGAATTTTTTTTATTAGAAAAGTAATCGCAGAGGTAATTTGATTACCTTTGAAAGTTCTAAAATTACTTGAAACAGTGACTATTTTTTCCTCCTATTCTAAAGGCGTCTTTTTCTTTTCTCTCTTTTTTTCTGCAGGTCTTTAGCAAGGATACCTCGAACCACTCTACGAGAGGAGGATGGTCTACCAAAGTTGGTGGACTGAGAAGTATCTTGTAATTCGGCGATTCTAATTCAATAACGGACAGTACGGCGAGAGGCTCGTTTCCAAAACGACAGAAAAATTGGTGTTTTGAAAATGTAAAGTAATCGAAAAGTAACGGTTACTTTTTTAAGTAACGGTCAGTCACTTTTTATTTGAAGTGATCAAGTAACCTAGTTCAATACCTTTAAAACCAAGAGTAATTGTAATTGTAATTGATTACTTTTTGTAGTATTATGCACAAGACTTAAAAAGAACATTGTCAACATTCTACACCACATTGGCTGAAGGCAACTCTCATTCGACATGCCTTTCCACAACGCAGCAGTTACCGCTGTCAATCGCACCACATTTTGTGTGGTCGTTTCCAATTTTTTTTTTGTTTCCTTTTTTTCTGTATTTGACTTCCAAAAACATCCAGTTTTTTATTCAAGCTATTGTTTTGTTTGTGTTTGTGTGTTCCCTGGACGGGGTGACTGTCAGGACCCATGAAAGTAAAAGAAAAACGATAAGGAAGCGCATGACTACCGTGATATCCCGAGAGCTAGCCTCCTAGAATCTATAGCAAATCGTATGAAAGCAAGGGGTGGGCTAACTTTTGGTGTGTCATAAAAATTTAAAAAAAAGTTGAAATAATGCTTGTTTTAGATTTAGTAATCCTCAAAACTTGTGATCCCAGGATGGGGCAATGAACTAAAGACGACTGTCCTTTCCAGTCAGAAATGTTCTCGCTTCTCTCCCGCCGTGCTTAAGTAACACCGTTTTTTGCCGAGGTCACAATTGGCTAGGGCCCTGCAATTAGTGGAACAAAAATATCTCTCTCTGTTTGTAAAAAAAAAAAAAAAAAAAAAAAAAAAACAGCGAACTGTGTTGAATAGAGGGGTGGGCTATCTTTCGGGGGTGGGGCATCTCTCGGGACATTATACGGTACATGCGTCGTTTCACTTTACAATGGACCGCAGACGAGGCTCCGAGCCATCCCGACAAATCCAGCGCTGTGAGCGTGTCACGTGACCGTACACTTCCGTAGGTCACGTGATCCTCACATATTGTCACGAATGACAAGTGATGAGGCGGCGAATGACTGAGTAAACTGAACGTTTAATGGGTGAACTTGTGCCCAAAAATAAAATGGAACAAAAGATAACAGCAGAGCGTCGCGGGCGTCGAAGTCGGCGTAAGAGCAGAGTCGAACGCTGGGGCGAGACTGACTCCGGCTTGCCACGCAGAGCCCCTTTTGTACACGCGTGGGCTTCTGGAACAATCCGCGTAGAATGTTCGGCGTGTCAAACATTCTAACCTCGAATCAGCAACACGGTTCTCGAATTTACCAGAACATTACGTTAGAGTCAACAAAAATGCGTCTCCGCGGCCAGGAATCGAACTCTGGCTTTCTGCGTGGAAGGCACGAGCGATAACCATTAGGCCACGGGCGCGCTGAACGCTTGGTCAGCTGCGCTCGCGGCAATATGTCACTATATTGGCTTCGATTGCTCGTAGCGACACCTGTGGTCCACAGTAAGGCAAAACAGTACGGATTGAGTTTGCGAGACTACACCTTCCTTATAGTTACTGACAAATTAAGAAGCGCAGGGTGTGGCTTAGATACATTCACATTTCTTGATTCGTTCCTCGGAACTCTTGTGACTCTTATCGGCTACTGCCACAAGCTCATTGGCTGCGTAGTGATAATTAGATTCACGCGGGACTCGCCGTGCCCTGCCTTTCTTAAAGTGACTAACTGTGTTCCGATACGTTCACTGGAGAGTGCCAGCTTCAAGGCGAATGGTCACAGAACCCTAACAAATATTTGTTTGCGTGTTTTTTTTTTATGTTTTTGCATAACCCGCGAGTTGTTGCCTTCTGCAGAGACGCAAAAATGTCGTATTAAGGATCGCCCCGAGCGCCGCAAGCAAGAGTCCTGTGATTACGTCATGATGGCATTTTCATGCACGGTGCAACACCACCCAGATTTTAAGGGGCCCCCCCGTTCACGTTCTTCCACCTCTCATTAAAACATCACCACGTTTGAAACGTGCTCGATGCTATTACTGGGGTGTCACTGTGCCCGAGAGACCAATTTCGTGCTGCCTGGGACCACCAATCCGTGCGTCGAATTCAGACCTTTCGTGACGACATCTGAGCGCATTGACCTTCTGCCGTCATGATAGTGTCGAACCCGAGCGTGTTCACAGTGTTGACGCCTTCAGCGCACGCCAAATAAAAGCCGTCATTACTGACCTTCGTTTGTCTAAACGAGCCGCTGATACCTTGAGTTACCCTAAACTGCAGTTAAGTGTGACTTGAGTCAGACTCCTCTGCGGTTAAGGGTGCCCGACGGGCATCCTCTACCGTAGTTACGCTTAAGTATGGTTAGCAGTCACTGCCAACTGTACCCTAGTTACACTCTTAAAAAAAGCTAGTAAAAAGCTAGTAACTGCAGCAGTTACTACCCCTTTCTGACCGTTACTACCTTTAACTAACTATTTACTACCTCAAACGCGCGATAGGTAGTAAAAAGTTAGCAAATGCAGCCGTTACTAGCCTTTTCTGACCGTTACTATACTTCGTTTCACCTTACGTCCGAGCGTGGCCGCTGTTATGAGCCGAAAGGCCAATCAAACTGCGCAAAAAGCGCAACGTCATGGCGTGCTCTCTGCACTTGATATGACTAACCGGCGGAGAAGCACGCACGGAGAGACGGCGAATACCGGCTGGTCCTATCAACTGCAGAGAGCACGCCATGACGTTGTGCCTCTTTCGCTGTTTGATTGGCCCTTCGGCTCATAACATCAGCCGCGCTCGGACCTAAGCTGAAACGAAGTATACCTCAAAGGCGCGGAGAAGATGGCGGCGCTTGCTTCATGTCCGATTGCCAGCGTTAGCGACGTACTTGCTGTTTCGGATCGCAGGGGGAGGTATCCACACTCAATGGTAGCGTCAAATATTGTTTGAGGGGGCATGTTTAAGGGTTGGAGCTGACTTTATAACGATCGCAGCCTCCGTACCAGCCCGACGTGGAAGCCAGCGCTGCAGCGAGCGCAGCAGCCATTGTTGATGCAATGGCCATGCGGCTTACTTACCTTCCTTCTCGTTGGCATTCGTTTGTGAGCGTTTATATTTTCATTTTGGTTTTAACTGGGATGAAAATAGCCACGTAGCACACACTAAAACGTTTCCGAAAACAAATAAAAAAGTTCATTCCGTTTTTTTTATATTTTTTATTTCTGTATTTTTTGAAACTAATGTTTTTCTTTCACAAGAGACGCTTGGCAACATTGTACGACAAGCAAGTTGGGTCCAGTCGGAGTTCACAAGACGCTAATTTCTCCGATGTCAACCTGCCGTTTTTGCCTTGTGTCTTGTGCAGTTCTCGTGTTCCCGTGTTGGAGTGCATAGTTAACGTTCGTGCGCTCGACGGGGCGAGTGTGTGCGTGAACCTGGACTGCTCTGAGGATAGTTCTAACTAGCTGGTACCGCTGTCACTGGATTGGGTTTCGTCGTCCAAGAAGCTTTTCTCTGCCTCCTCCTACTTGACACTGAGAACTTCTTCACGGTTTGTGTGTGTTCGGTGGTTGAATGATTCTGATTGAGCTGTCTTCGGTCGTGACAGTGCACTGTCACAACCGTTGATGTGCGTTTTAAATTGTGTATGTAGCTTTAGGACTAATTGAAAAAAACTGTTTTTGCATTCTACGAGTCTTTCTGAATTTGCTTATATCTTCCCCAAAAACGCGAACATTCGTCAGTGTACTACAAAAATTAAGATGCGAGCTGCACGCGGTAATAATTTTGTATGCATTTTTGTAGCGCAGCACGCGAAAGGAATTCAACTGCCGTCGTACTCCCCGTCAATTACAGCCTTCGTTCGCCGTGGGAGACGGCAAGAAAGCACTCTCTCGCCGACGGCGACCACGTTCGTTTTAAAAGCTGAACCGCATGTAATCGATTTAGCAAGCGACGAGACTATCGACGGAGACAGCGACGAGCGACGGCGATTTCTCACGGTCACCCGTCGGGTCGCTCGGTTTTGTTCATTTCTAGGAAATGTCGCTCATTGCCTTGGCCGCTTGTTCCCGTCGCTTTCATGCGGTTTGCCTCGTCGCGCAACTGACCTAGCGACTGCGAAGAACTGACATGCTGATACGCGACGAAAAGTTTGCGCACTCAAATGGTCAGTATAAAAGACTTAAAGACAGTCAAGAAAGTTAGGAGGGAGGAAGTGGCCGAGTGGGCTAACGCGTCTCAGCTCGTAAGCTTGATGTGGGAACGTCCTGGGTTCGATCCCCGCCCGTAAGTTAGCGATTAGAGTGATCCTGTGTTTGTGTTAAATGGATTGTGTCGATTGTGCGTTTATATGTATCTACTTGCGAATAAGGAAGAATTGAAATAAACAATAAATAATTGGGGTCCTTTTGTGTGCATTTAATTGGACGTTGACTAGCGCCACCTGGATTACTCATTTCCAGTTACAATTTCTGTTGCGCCTGCCATCTGGTGGTAAGTGGCATAACCCCACACCTTTTTTTTTTTCACCGGAAATCACGTGACTAGTTGCGTTTCCGCTCTTCCGTCGGGAGGTTGCGCTAGTTACTAGCTAGAGGTAGTAAAATACATGGATTCTACTTTGAGGCTAGTAACAGTTACTAGCTTCTTGACCTAGTAACCGTTACTAGCTTGACCGTTACTACCTAAGGTTACTAGGTACCTAGTAACATATGTGACAAGCGGTTACTACCTCTTACCTAGTAAATACTACTAGCTTTTTTTTAAGAGTGTACACGGGCACCCTTAACCGCAGTTAACTGTTACCTATTCTATTCGAACGCCGAATGAATGGAAGCACGCACGGTACCGTGCGTGCTTCCATTCATTCGGCGTTCGTTGCCATGGTGACGGCGAGGAACGTAGACGAACTTTATGTTGCGGAAGAACGCTGCGGCGCAGCGATACAAGGTGCGTTCTAAGCAGACATGTACACGTTACCCAAAAAAAAGTAACTAAATACCGTTACTCGTTACTCGCTCAAAAAGTAACTAAATACGTTACTCGTTACCGATTCTCAAAAGGAACGTGTGAGTTACCTCAAAAGTAACGAGTTACTTTCCACGTTACTTTGACGACCAAATACAAAACTGTTTTGTTTCATGGTTTATTGTTTTCTTTTTAGTAGTCATTGCCCTTCAGCAGCAGCTGAATGTAGAAGTTTTCATCAGTTATGTTTCCCCGCTTCCTTGAAAATACATCTCCGGCGACGCTGAAGAGTCGTTCTACCGACGCGCTCGAAGGAACGGCAGTGTTGTGCTTCAGGAAGAGCTGGTGAATCTTCGAGAACTGCGCCTTCATTGAGGACAGCGGGTAATGGGTTATGTGCCTCCCCGTATTTGCAACTTCCGGGTTTACATTCGGTCCGTACCCGTTTCTAGAAGGTTCAACCAACGAACCTGATTGTGCTCGCTGGGTGAAGGACATTCCCAGCTGTAGAGTTCAGTACAGCAACGTTTATCGCTGGACACGTCAGTCGAACCGTTCGACTGACGTGTTCAGCGATATACGTTGCTGTACTGTCATACTGGTTAGTTGTTTTTCTGGTTGCCCATCTGCCTTTGTCACAATAGACGCATACTCAGGTTAGAATAAAAACAAGGCCGTTTAAGCGGTGTTGTACACGTTACTCCTCAAAAGCAACGAGATACCGCTACTCGTCACTTGGCCTTCAAAGTAACTAAATACCGTTACTCGTTCCTTTTCTAAAAAAGTAACTAAATACGTTACTCGTTACCGAAAATAGTAACTAGGTACAAGTAACTCGTTACTTGTAACGCGTTACGTACATGTATGGTTCTAAGGCCCTTCCCGCATGCTTTTCAATGGGCGGAAGGCGAACAAAAAGAGTTCGAAATAAGGACTTAACGCAGAAGGCTGCATTTCTCCAGCGCCTCATAATTTGACGAGCCTTACACGAGAAGCATGTTTTTTTGGCCATCCCGCGTCCTGTTTTTTTTTTTTTTTTTTATCCGTAAAATGGGTCTAAAGTATCAAACTGCCACTTATATTGCAAAGAGGGGGACGCATGTGGCGTAGGCAGAGAGGGGATTATTTTGGAGGGTCCGAAACCCCCTAAAATTTTCAAACCTTCTACGAGGCGCAGGGAGCGGACAGACACGTCGCAAGTGAGTCCAAGTAACTGCGGGATTAGCGCCGAAGACAGGCGTGAAGAGACGACGCATTTCAAAGAAAGGCTTGTCCCCGCTTCGAAAAACCTTAGTAAGTCCCCCAACGCGCTTACATAAAAAAAAGCGATGTTGGGAAGTACATGGTACTTAAAGTACTACTTCAAGTAGGTTTAGAAAACTTATAATTTACTTGAAGTACATTTTCTGAGAATGTTTTTGTACTTTACTAAAATATTTTTTTTTTGTACTTTCCGAGGAAAGTACAACTCCCGACTTCGATATACATTTCCCAAATTTGAAAACAAAAAACGGCGTATTGTCATGTTTAAACGCGCTATCGTCTTTCGAGACGTCATCCAGTCATTTTTCTGAGTGAAGTAATGGTGGCTATAAGACCGATACGAATAGGTGCGTTATAAGTTGATAGTGTCAAATAGCTCGGCAGGAAGAGTTAAGCAACTACTCCATGGCGACTTGAGTTTATCCAAAATATGCCACTATTTCCGAAAAAAACTGATGCACTTCCGATTACCCCTAAAACAATAAATATCCAGTAAAAAAAAAAACTGCATAGGGGCGAAAGGGCACCGTGAAAGATTGTGTTAAACATTTATTGTGTCTTACTTTGAAAGTACATTGTAGTTATAGTACTCACTTCAAGTACATTGCACCCGGTGTACTTTCTACTTTAATTGATTACATGACCTCTCATTTATTTTGTACTTCAAACGCTCTTAATATGTACTTTATGCAACACTGTTAAATGCAAGCAAACACTGTCTGCAAAATCAAGCTCATGCAGTGCTAAACCTCAAAGAAGAGATGATACATACGCGGTACATCACTGACTAAAAAACAAAAAAAGTAAAAGCAATTTTGCACACAGAAGCAGAACCAGCTATTAAAGCATTCCTCTGAAAACACAAGCCGTTTTATATTTGGCTAGCAGAACTTCGCTAACGAATAAAAACCTATGTACTTTCTTGTTACCATAACAAAATATAAAAGTAACTCCAAAATTAATTCGCTACTTCTTTACAATAGTTAGTAATATGCTCAATTACTTTCCATATGAACAATTTCTACTCTACTCTAAATTACTTTTGAGACCAATGCTTAGTAACTTAACTTAATTACCTTTTTTAGTAACTTGTCTGCGACGGGCACGCTTAACCGCATTTACGAGGGGCGTTCGTAAAGTTCTATCATTGTCACGAAGGAACAGATATTGATCAATCAAACTTTAGTAGGAGTTGAGACTTTCTCTACATGTTCGCCACCAAGCGTTATCCACTTTTGTAAGCAATGGAACACATGCCGGAGGCCATTGTTTTAGAACTCCTCGTTTTGAGTGTTCAGGAATTACACCACTTCAGCAATCACTTGGTCGTCGTCCTTGAAATGCATTACTCTTGTTTGGCCACACTGGAAGCGTCAACGCCATTTAACCATAGTTTCATAAACTTGGGCGTTGTGCCAGAACAATGCTCCCAGTTTTTAATAAATATCCTTGGCATTGCTTCCCCTCGAATGAAAAACAAATGGATCACTGCATGTGCTTGGCTCCGACGGGTGGTGCCATTTTGGTTTCGCCTCCCTAGCGGCGTTCCGCGCTACTATAGCACGCGATGTGTACACTGTGCGGAAACTAGAGGGATGAGCGCTCATGTTGATGCCTGTTTTGTTTCACTTATTTAAATTTTTTGTGTCGATAATATGAACTTTATGAACGCCCCTCGTAAGTGTGACTTAGGCAAGAGAACTGCGGTTAACGGTGCCCGGGGAACTAGGGTATACAGCCGTGCTCGTTTGTAACAAACTATTTCTGATGCGCAATTGTTCGATATACAAAATAGTTGGCTATATCGGAGCTCGCATATAGAGAATTTGAATGGCGGAGGTTTGAAATACGTATTGGCATTAAATGTGCAGTAAACACTTGTGTGTGGGTACCTCTGTAGAACTCGAAAAAAAGATTGTTAAACTTTTACGGAACCGTAAGGTGAAGCGCAGCGACAGCTGAGGTGTGACGTCGGAGCCGCTACGTTGTCATTTAAGAGCAGATGGACTGAATGAACGGTAAGGTTGTGAGCGCGCGCCCTATAGAGTCCGCATAGGCGTTTCGTATTAAACCGAATAACACACCGGACGAAAATTTCATAGCGTTTTGGAACCAATGGGGGTGTATTAAGTAGAGATCCTTTCATCTGTCTGCGTAAGAAGGGAGCGTGTTCGTCATGACGGAGTGAATTCGTCAGGGTCAATGCAGTATTAGCCACCTTCATTGCCAATGAATGGTGCAACCGGTTTTCGCTTTGCTTTATCTCGCTCAAGTCACAAAGAATGAGCGGTGGGCTCGCCCCATTTTAAAGATCGTCCCTGATTCTGGCCGTTCCAAAACCTAAAGAGACGCGGTAACCGTTGACATGGCAACGTATCGCTATTACGTGGCTCCTAGTAGAATTCGTTCGTGCATGATACCTGCAGCTTAAAAACAAGTATTTCAAGGATTCAAAGTCGCTCCAGCTCAGATCTAAATAGAGCAGCAGCTCGCAGAGTATGCTCGCTCGCGTTCGTCTCCGTTTCGGCATAGTTGAAGGCCTAAATCATCGGCGACAGACGGTCAAAGCACACACGAACGCCCGAAAATCCGAGAACGAGCGCAAAATTAGAGCGCTATGGATTGGATTGTTTGGGCTGAATACAGTTAGCAACATTTATACTCATTTGAGATTGTCTTGTTTTAGCCGGGATGATTGGGATTTACCTTAACTATTATTCGTAAACAAAAAGTACTTTCTAAGCGCATATGTTTTACGTTTTTGATATTTTTTTTATTTTTTTTTTACGCTCCCTAGCTGCATTAGCGCTGCAAGCGGGAAACGTTAGCGCCCTGCGCTGCGTTGCGAAACCTCTATTATATAAGCCGTCGACGCCAATCTTGTTGCGTTTGTGTCCCTCAATTTCTTAGGGGAACCTAAACCTTGAGCACCATTATTCTAAAAAGCTCTATTAACTCTTCTTACGTTTTTTTTTTTTTTCATTTTATTGACTTCACATAACACATACTTTCTGCCCATACGCAGGTCGCTAGAGTTTGCGCCTGTAAATAAACGCACGCACATAACACATATCCTGAAGAAAACTTTAAAGCATTATCGTTTAGAGGTCCGTCGCCGTCGCGATTAAATCTTCGAAAGCTGCTTTTTTTTTGTTTTATATAAGGCAGAAGGAACAACTAAGTATGTGCACAACGGTCTTGCTAGCTTGGCTGTCAAACTAAAGCAAAATCTGGAGGGGATTAGATCGCCCCTCCCGCCATCTCCAAGAAGCAGTAACACACTTCTCGTCGTCGCTTAGAGCGGCCCAGATTTCATCATTGGGAAGAGCTGGAGCGGCGCCTCAAATTGCGAACACTTTAAAAGAGCCGGCGGTTTGGTCAAACAAAGAAAATAAATTAAATTTTTGTACGAACGTTTTACGCCGCTGTGCGTGTCGCATGGAATGAACATGTTCCGTTTCACGATGGCCTTGCTTCTGCTTTGTATCTTCTTTTTGAATTTCTTTTTCTTATTGCTAAGATTCACATTTCGTAAAGAACCTAAGCTTCGCAAAAACCATGTTGTTGAAACTTTTTCTAACCTAAAACAAACAAACACGGGCTCTTTTGATATATATATATATATATATATATATATAACTATTATCGCGTCTGGTCTTTCTCTTTAGCCGAACTTGCGCTTACGGTTACATAGGTCAAGACTTAGATCTTTACCTATTTAACGAAAACCCAGGTTCGATTTGAAAAATTGGTAACTAGTGATATTACGACCCTTTAAATGTAGTTTCTAAAGTCTGGTCTGCTGTAGTGCCTTGCTTAGTTTTTCTTTTTTTCGTTAATTACCACCTCTGCAACTTGCACCTTCGGAGAACGATAGTTGCAGCCGCAAACTCACGCGGAATGTGGCGTTTCGGTGAGTATAGTATACACAAGGATGAAGGAAGAATAAAACAATTAAAACTGGGACAACGCAACACATGAAAGATGTGTTGTGTTGTCCCAGTTTTAATTGTTTTATTTTTTCTTCAGCCTTGACTCGAACCAACACGCTCTTCTCCCAAGCATAGTATACACACTCGCCTCTTGCTTCGTGAGTCGTTACTCGGCCTCCTCGTCCGCTGACCCCAAAACCTCATCGTAGACGGGGCGACGGTAAGGTGCTACGGTAATAAGATGTTACAATGATAATAGTATTCCTCTTGGTTTCTGTCAATGCTTTTTAAAGCACAGCTCTTAGGCGCCCGTCTCCAACTTGAGCGGCGTCGGCGTCGCCGTCGGCGTTGGTGTCGGCGCAACCGCGCGGTGCATTCTGGGAAAGTCCCATAATACACCGCGCCGAAACGTCGCGTGACGACGCTCGTTTTGCGCGTGAAAGAAGGAGGAGGGGAAAAGGAGAAGGTACGGATGAGGATGAGGGGCATACCCTCCCCTCCGTACCCTCCTCTCCTCCTCAAGAGCTGTGCTCCAAATCGGTATTACAGGAAGTTGTAAACGTCTTTCATTTTTTTATCACTTGTGTGTTGTTTTCTACAGCTAGCTGACGCAACGTGTTAGGGTGAGTGGGCCTCGTCATGCGGAGCGTTTCTGCCTTTTGCTTTGTTCTCCGGGGACCAATTGTGTCCTAACAAACAAACCATTTTTTTGCAACCTTATTTGCTTCAGACAAATAATGCACTGTGCGTGGAAATAAGCCGCATATCTATTTTTAAAGCAGTTGTGCATTCGAAAAGTAATAGATCTCTCGTTGTTTTTTCGTTTTGGTATTGTTGTTGTTGAGAGGCGTAAAAAAAAACATATTTCACCCGCACCTCAACGTGGTTGCGGAAAAGCTAGTTTTAGCTGAATTTTGTTTTAAAACAAATACCTACTTTTATAACTCCCCATGCCTAATGTTTAATTGTACTATAGTAGATCAACTATCACCGTTGTAGAAATACAATAACATTGCTAGCTGAAAGCACATAGTTAGTTATAGTTTCAATACAAAACCGAGATTATCTCAAACGCAGAAAAATAATTTTTGAAAGGCCGCATAATTTATGGTTGTAGGTAAGCGTAGACGTGTTACTCGAGATACAACATAAATCACGGAGCCTGAAATTGGCAGACGAACACCCAACGTTTCCAAGAAATAAAGTGAAAAACCAAAACCTTGTTTCTTTTTTTTTTTTTTTTTACTCAGCCAAGCTTAGAGCACATAAATTCCTAAAACGGGAAAATAATAAAGCAACAAAAATAAAACTACACCAAGTTAATTCTTGTCAGGGTGGCATCATAAGTGAGTCGTTGCCTATAGTAAATGTGTAAGACAAATCGCGAGTGACAGAAGACACCACCGAGTCGGAAACGTTTCCGAAACAAAATACAACCAAACGTACTCAATGTCCGTAAATTCGGGGCACGTTGCCTCACTCAGGACGTCGCAGAACGGAAACTATTTTTCCACCAGATAACCATTAATCAAGGCAGCAGTCAGAGACGAATGGTAACTTGGCAAAGCAAATAAAACCATGACCGTGAAAGTGACCGTCCCTGAAAGATACCCACATGTCACATACACACACAGTTACGTTTTCTTTTTCGTTTTTTTTTTTTTTTTTCTCCAGCAGTTGGAACAGGATGCGAACGTAAGCAGCGTTATTACGAAATGCGTCACACAGATATGTCGCCCACACTGCGGTAACCAAAATGCCTGGTAAATCCACACCGGGATATGTGTCGTAATGACAAAGACGTTGCGTACTTCTTAAGGCCCGTTCACACTCTTGCGACCAAGTGAGACGAGATCTCTTAAAACGTCTTAAATTTTTTTAGAACGAGGGAACGCACTGGCATTGTGGCGCCATCTATGCGGTGACCCTGGAACTGCATTTCACAAGAGCGAAGGTTTTGCGGGATTTCCGAGGTCAAATGTACGTAATACCCATAGAAAGGCTCGTTTATAACATTGACAAAAGTTTTTCGTGCCAAGAAAAAAAGGATAATGCGCGAGAGAAATAAAAAAAATATGCCGGACCGCCGAGTTTACACTGCTACCCAATAGATGGCGCCAGTGTGTCCTCTGGTTTACGAAGTTGTAAGGAACCCAGGTTTAAGAGGTCGCAAGAGTGTGAACGGGCCTTTAAACTCATATCCACGTAGCGCGTTGCTAGTATCAGCATTACTTGCAACTCGATCGGTATTTGTATTTCAAATCAATGAAATGTAATTGTTTTTTGTAAATTGTTTTGAGAAAGAGTACACTTATTCGGTGTTGTTGTTTTTATGTTTTAGGGGCGAAGCTCCTTAGGGGCTAGCCATGTCCGAATGTCCGTCCGCCGTAGGCCGGCGTCGGGTGCTCGTGCTCCTGCTCTTGAGATCACGTGCTCACGAGCACGTGAGCACATGCTCACGTGCTCGTGTAGGGCAAAACAAAATGGAAAAAAAAGATGAAAACAAATTAACAAAAAAGAAAAAGAAGAAAAAAAGAGTAGGGGGTTCTGAGATGCCATCCCATCTGTCTGCTTAAAAAAAGAAAAAGAAGAAAACTACATATTCTCCTACTGCCATGAATGAAAAGGACCGAAAAGCTCGGCATGCAGCGCCTCAGCGTCTACGTAGACAGCAAGCTGCTCCGGAGACCAGGGCGCGAGAAGCTGCTGCACAGCGTCAAAAACGCCAAGCGGACCCGGAGTTGAGAGCTCGGGAAGCGGCGGCAAAGCGTCAACGCTGACAGCAAGCAGCAATACCTATGACCAAAATCAGTACCATCAGCACCACCCGAGCTTCGCCCCAATCAAACTCATCCACCACGTGGAGATGCGGTCATTTTTTTTTTACGAACGATCGTTACAGCTAGAAGCTCACTAACGTTGTGGTTGTGCCATGGCGCAAAAGCGCCACTCCATAAGATAGCGAGCGAACGTCGGAGAGCAGCCAACACTACCAGCCGACGAGCCAATCAAACAGCGTCAAAAGTGCAACGTCACTGCGCTCATCACCTTTCTCTGTGGGTGTGTTTTTCCGAGTGTGCCGTGACCTTGAGGTTTAAGTCCGCCACTGTGCAAGGATTCCACAGCTGCCAACAAAGGGCCGTATTTCGTAAGGGGTCTATTGCGGAGGAAGCGGCTGGGGTCTCCGAAGAGAAAACCCAATGGGGGACCGGGTGGTCCCCCAGAGCACGTCACTCGAAAGACGGCGTGAGAGTTGAGGGGCACCTGGACCTTGTGGTACAATGTGCTTGTGGGTACCCTGGGATCCAAAGCGTTGGCCCGGGCTGCCCGCCTGCCGAATCCTCAGTGGCCATTTCCACCGTCAGGGGGCCAAGGGCAAGGCTTCTCCCTTTCACAATTTTTTTCTTCTCTATGCTTTTATCCCCTCACCCGCCCACAACTAATGATGACCGCCCGGCCTCTGGCTGTGGCAACCACGTTAGCAATTCCTCTTTCGCAAGCCTTCTCTCTCTCTCGGACCAAGGGCAATTGGCCACGCGAGCAGCGCCCCGAAGGGCCGACGCTGATAAAAGGCCGTCGCAGCGTATGCGCGGGAGCTCTTGGGATCCCGGCGTGGGCGATAACCGTCATTAAATGTCTATGTGTTGTTGAACCAGTGCGTTGGGTCATTCTCCGAGACGGGTAGCAGCAAGAAAATTTCCACAACCCTTGAGGTTTTTTTTTATTATTTTATTTTTGATAAAAATAAGGGCGCGCAAACATGTAAATTTTTTGACAGATTAATTCTCGCAGTGAATTGGTCAAAGTCCAAAAACCATCAGTCCGTTGTAACTCAAGAAGGCAGGGCGAGGGAAAGGAAGGCCGGGGAGGGGGAAGCAGACGGAACGCTGGAGAGAGAAGGATGCCCCCCCCCCCCCCCTTGTCCTCTACAGCATTCCGTCTGCTTCGTCCTCCCCGGCTTTCCTTTCTTTCGACCTACAAGTTGGATCGTCGTGATTGCAAACTGCAATTTCGCTTAACTCGGCCCCCTGTTGCCCGTCAAGCACAGGAGAAGAATGAGAGACACTAACGGAAGTGACGTCATCGGCGATGTCAGGTGACCTTTGATCGCCTTTCAGCCGTTGCTTTTAGCTGACTCAGATATGCCGACAATGACGTCACGACGCCTTTGACGAATAGTGTATACAGGTGGCAGAGAGGTCATCGCAAGCCCTTCAGAAATTGCTACAAGTATTTTTTTTCTTTTCGCATTCAGTATTATAAGTGGTTTTGTGCTAAACCCTGTCCATTTTCAGTGCCATCAACAAATTCAGGAGCGAAAAAAACTTTAAAAGGTTGCCCTTAACTCAGATTTATTTTTTAAGTGCTTCATCTTCCCTTTAAAACGGGGGGGGGGGGGGGGGGGTGCAACGATTTCCGGACTTCGGTGAAACATTTGGGGAAGCTGCCCTCTGACACTTCTAAAGTAAAGAACAGAAAACCGATTTCGCCTGCGTGCTCTAGTTATTGTTTAAGAAACAGATAAATATTGGCATTTTTGGCACCCCTCAACTCATTCCCAGTCTTCAGGGTCACACCTGGTCCCCCTCCTAGTGACGTAATTCGGGGTGCCGTGTAGCTTCCCGTGTGCTCTCTCGGAAGACGCTTCCTCTCCCTCTCTCTGCTGACATTAGCGGGCGTTGTGATGCAGCTTAGAACCGAGCGAGGTCCCGTAAGCTTTTCGCTGTAGTCCCTTCGGCTCCCACTCGCGGCTGCAGGTGGGGGAAAAAGCTCGACTTTTGCTTTGTGATTATGCAGCAGAATCGCGACATTTTCTAATGGAGGAGGTGTTTTCTGAATCCTCCGGAGCACGATAAACAACGTAAAAATGACGAGATGCAGATTCTTTTAATCTTAAAATCGATGCACCCCCCTCCCCCTTTAACAGTTTTTTTTTTTTTCATTTACTTATCTTTAGAAACAAAAGAGGTTGTTGAATATGAAATTTTGTGCATAGCTTCGGCGCCAAAGTGGATAACAAAATATACACTCTTCCTACCACGTGTGCTAGTTTGCATACGAAAATTCCTAACAGTCTGCATATATAAGTATACAGCGCCGCCTGAGACTAATGCAGTCTTTTGCCACGCTTTCTAAACGTAGAGCGAAAAAAAGAAGCCATAAAATTTAACGTTTTCTGATAATACAGTACCACGTGCCAGCAAGCATTACAAATGACAGCACACCACGTTTTGCTTTCTTTTCGCGATGAAATCGTAATCATAACACAATTCCCTTCGGTTTCTTAAGAGCCTGAGATCATTTCGACAAATTGAATGCCCATGTGTTAAAAATCAAGACCGAGATAAATTCGGGCCAAATAAGAAACATAAAAACGCAAGCATCAACAATGTCCTCATGCTTACGTTTTGACATGCGACATGAATGAATGTCAATAAACGAGGCATGGAGATAGCGTGTTCGAACGTCAAATTCAAAAGGGCGACACGCGTCATGTTCACCTTACACACAAATTGAAAATGTATCTGATATTTAAATCTGCGTTCTTTTTACTCAAATTTGTCATACGCATCGGCGGTAAACATAAAAGTCCCCCCCCCCCCCCCCCCCCGCATAACTCGGCCGCGGAGAGAAGCTCACAGGAGGAAAGCTCACCGGAGGAAAGCTCACCGCAAAGCCAGCAAATGCGGAAAGAAGATCACCGGCCCTTGAGGTAATGCGGAGAAAACCTAACAGAAATTTTATTTTTTCTTAGCTTAGCGCACTGTGAATCGCGCGTGGCAATTTAACACAATTATAATTCGTCACTTCATTCAACAAATACATTTCCTTTTTTTGTAATATTCTTGAGGTTCATTGGGCATATTTACTAATTTTTCGGAAATTAGTAGTCACCCATTTTGTGTATTAATCACGCCGCAAGTAAAACCTTAGAACACGGGAAGCCCGTAAAGCGGACAACAATTTATTGACGGCTTGACGTGCGCCGTGGGTAGCTCTGTCAGATAAAGAGTTTCGTTTTTTGGAAGCTAATATAAATAGCGTTGGTTGAACCGTTTCAGCTCCGAAGATAGTGTGGTGCCTGATGGATGCGTAGGTGTTTTTCGATATAATCAGTTTCGGCTACGCTGTTACCTTACCGTCTTTCTTTTCCCCTATAAAACTTGAGTTGCGAGAACATCTTCGTCCTGTCGTGTTTGTTGTCTTCACTCCGTCTTCGTCGTTTGAGCTGTTTTCATCATGTATATAACGTTTACCAACTCGCCCGATTCGCTACATTAGTACAGAAGACTAGCTCTTATATAGGTCATGAGTAACAACGCTTACTGTGCAGCTCTGAAGGTCATGGGTGGTTCGCTGTAGAAGGTGACTAGCACACAAAGGCAACGCGTGGAAAAACCAGCACGAACGCCTAGAAAATGTGCATGTCAGTGGAAGAAAGATATCTCGATATCCCACTGACAGTTCCATCCTGTTTTCAAATGTTAACAAAAGCTTCAAAGAGAATTTCAGGCACCGCGCGCTGTTGTGCATGCACTTTCGGATTTTCGGCATTTACCGGTTTGCTTTTTTAGGTTTTAGGTAAACATTATCAAGTTTTGGAACTTTCTTTTGTTTTCCAAGTTCATAAATATTTCAGTTAGGCTTTCGTTGCCTACAAAGTAAACCTCAAAAAACCCTCACCCGCAATATATCCAAGCTTCACGAATCTTACAAAAATAATTAATTTTTTTTTTTACCAAATTGACGAATTGTAATGGTAAGAAATTAATGTATGTTACGGAAGATTCGACAGCCTTGCTATGAAAAAAAAAATATGTGAGCTTTTCTCCGCATCTCCTCAAGGCCCGGTGGGCTTTTCTCCGCATTCGCCGGTTTTGCGGTGAGCTTTTCTCCGGTGAGCTTTTCTCCGGTGAGCTGCTCTCCGGGATTCAAACCCCCAAATGAACAGGCTGCGAATATAGATCGCAATCCTGTCAAAAACATAAGAAAGCAAAACAAAATATGGGGAATGGCTTAACATAAAAGAACAGATCGTCCTGGCATGAATGACGGACCCAATTCTCTGAGAGGTAAATTAGCAAACGCAATGAGAAAAAAGGACTAGAGGATAATAATAATAATAAAACAAAGACGGGGGAAGAGTTGACGTGGGTTGACAAATTGGCGGAGAGAGGAGGGCAGGCCGCACAATAAGCTGACCGATCCGCCTTGGCGTTCATCCCCTGTGCCTTGGCGGTCTTTAATCAACTTACGCCGACCGCTTGAAGGGGAGCTTAGACCGCAATGCCGCTTTCACTCCAATGAGGCTGGGGGAATCCGAAAACGGTGAACCGAGATTGAAATACGGGCACTGGTTGTGCGAATGGTATAAAAGGAGTACAATGGGTACAAACTCTGCACTCTTTTATCAGACATAAAAGTATACTTCGAGTGACTTCCTAGTATATTAAGTGCTGTCCGTTGTACACTTTCAATATTCGAATATACTTGTATTCTGTTGCAAACGTACTTTACGTTCAGTGGTTTGCTACTCGTTTATAAGAAGTCTAATGTTGCCGGTGATCCAGTCCGGTCGCTAACGAGTGCAAACTTATAGACATTTTAGAGTACACATTTTTTTGTTTTAGTAAAATGCTAAACTATAATATACTTCTTCTCGCCTTAGCATGGACTACTGTTATCCGCGAATGCTAAAAGCACAAGCTATTTGCTTTGAATAAAGCCTCGGCGGCTGCGAGCGCTCCTACGGCGAGTGCTCGCAGTTAAGGCAGTCAAGGCTACTCGCCTTCGCTTGCACAGCCTTCGGTGTTATACTTCGTTCCAGTTTATGTACAGACGCAGCCGATGCTACAAGCGCGAGCATGTGGCCCTGAACAGTGTTTGCACTGCACGAGCGCACGTGCTTGGCAGGGACGCTGAAAGCCCGGAGCTCGCGCATGTATCATCGGCTGCGTCTGGACTTGAGCTGAAACGAAGTATAGTCCACGCTAAGGTGAGATGAAGTTTAGTGTAATGACGTCTAGTTTCTTTCCTTTTGCTTAAGGCAGTCTTGCCAATGTCTTATTGAGTCTGTTCATTTAGACAAACATTCCTTTGGTTTAATGCAAGCGAGCCAGCTGGTGCTTTATTCATATTTATTTTACGCAGGCATAAAGAGGCGAAACACAACAAACGGGTTATTTTAAAGAACTCGACTTTTATTTGGCGCAAATTGGCAGCAAAAACTGCAGCCTTCGTCGCGTTATGCTTATACTTCCTCTCAGTCAATTTCGACGGAATAACATTGTGGGTTGTGTTTAAAAACCCCTTTCCAATTTTGTTTCTAACAATCTCGCTCTTTTTTCTTAGTTCTTCTGAGCCTTAAACTGAGTTTTAAAAATGTATAATCCTTCCTTGTTCAGCAGCGCACAATAGCATGATTTCGTCATATCACATTTAAAAAAAAAACATTTCTTTTGTTGTTTCCGATTAGGCCTTCCTGTCTGAGACCAGAAATGCCTACATTAAAGCGCTCTATAAAGAAAGCACGCCGAAGAGCTTTAGATTGAGAGCAGACATTTTGCTAAAAGGCAGGCTTCTTCGAAACCCCGAAGAAGCTAACTCATTTAAAACACGACTGCAGCTACGGCTGTCACTTTTCTATTCCCCAGCTTGCCTCTGTCTGAATTAGCTTCACCAGCTTCTGACATTCCTGGGCTTCGGATATACCAAAGGAAGGTCGGCAACCATGAGTATGGAACACTGCGCGACACCAATACCGCGAAGAAAGGAGCGGAAATATATCTTTTTGCCTTTTTTTTCTTTTTACAAATTGAAAAGGTGTTTATCAAAACTACTCATGCGGTTTAAAGTCTTCATTTGGGCCACTGACGTAAACCGTAATATTCGGTTCCCCGCCAATACCCTTTCGATGTGCGAAACATCGCCAATGCTCAGTTCGCGGTAACATTGTCGGGCAGTGTACATCTGTTGCGTCCTATAACAACGGAGGGCTTGCCATCAATGAAAAAACTGGGAACCGCAGCGTCGTGTTTCGATGATGGTTGACGGGCAGTTGTCATCTCAGTCGGAAGGTCAGAAGTCACACGATACGTCTATTACATACGGCTGCATTGCAACGTTGTGTGCGAACACGAAGACACGAAAAAAAAGAATGACCTCATCGCTGCTATACGCGCACCAGTGTCGTACTCTTGAAGATCTCTACTTGAACATGCGATATTTACGAGGACGAGACACAAGTCGTAGTATTAGTGAGAGGAGTGGACGGGCTAGCTGCACAGTCTCCACCACATGTTGCGGGACGAAGGGGGGGGGGGGGGGGGGGGGGGGGGGGGGGGGGGTTTGACAGGTCTTGTCTTCTATAGTCGGTGGCCGGTTAGAATAAAGTGGAAGCTCCTCCCCCCTCCCTCCATTTTAGCATAGGGTGAATCCGCTGAGAGGAGGCGACCCTCCTCTCCACGTTCGCTCTGCTAATGTGGAAAGATGTGGGAGGAGCTTTCACTTTAACCTGAACCTGTCACCGACTATAGGTGATGTTGGCTCAGTCACAAGGCCAGCACAGTGACCGCTAATGAGGCGACGTCAGTACAAACCATAATATCAAAGCCCTTTTTAACTTCGTTTCTGTGTTTCGTTCCTGACAATATAACATCTATAAGAGTGCATTAGTATGGCAGAACGTTCTCGCAACAAAAATTGTAAAACATTTTTAATTTCAGGACACACAGTATCGTTATTTAACACTTGCTGATGCTGCAAAGCTTCAGCAAGTGCTATGAGCAGATATGTTTGGGCGTTGTTGTGTTAGCACAATGTTTAGTTCACTGAATATGTATACTCACCATTGTACGTGATGTGAGTATAGTGACTTTAATATGTGACGTTAATGACCGTATTAAAGTCAACTAGTAAAGAAAGCAAAATACTATTTTAAATTTAAAGGGATGCTGAACCGAAATTTTGGGTGGAAATTCTTGGTCGCAATGGCATACATAGCATGTCCTTTACTTCTAAATGACGTTGTTTTGAGCGAGAAGGCGTATAAAATTTTAATAACACGAAAAATACAATTTTACGCGACCCCTGGTGAGCGTCGTGGAAAGCTCGCTTCGTGACGTGCGCATTCTCATTCACCTCAAAAGACAAAGACGGAGCCAGCCAAGCCCAGCGCGCTAAGCCGGTTGGCGTTTTGTT